>JALIZF010000768.1:0-68159 GCA_029948255.1 Telmatactis stephensoni
AGGCGGATATTCTTAACAAAATTTTCTCTTAAATTTTATAGGAGCTGCTACTTATGTGATGGCCAGTACCAAGGCGTTCATTTTGTCGTTGTCCAATCCATCTTCTCAGCCGATGGTTTTTAAATTAAACCAAACTCATCGACATGAAGCTATCAAAATCGATAAAAGCAAAGGTCCCATTTTCGGTTCTGCTTTAGAAGTAGATGGACTTTCAATAAAAACAGAGATAGGAAGAGAATATGGTAATTATGGAAGTCCTCTAAAATACTTAACAGGAGAAAGCACTTTTAACGCAGACGAAGTGGAAGTTCTATATCCAGGAGGTTAGTGTAGCTAGTTTCACTTTTGACTCCATCTGTGCAGAGTACAGGCGAACGGAAAGTGGAATCTATTCCTTTTCATATATTTACTGAAATATGAGAAATCTAGCAAACGACTCAAACGGGATGTGAAAGAGAACAAGCGCTGATGGATTTTGTTCGAAATGACCGTCATTTGACGTCGTCAAGAAGATGACAAGCGAAATCACATCCTGAACGTGACGTCGCGACATCGTCACGCAATAGAAGAATATGATATATTCGTCACCTCACGTCTTGTTCTCGCGTCACGTCGCTTTTGCTAAATCAGCCTTTTGCAACCAATCAGAGTGCGTGTAAGATTCTGTGACGTCATCTGTGCGTGTATAGAGTACTCACACAGGTCTTGACCAATCAGAGCGCGAGTAATTCACCAATTATTACACAATCTTATAACAATAAATATTTCATACCACAGATGAACTAACTTTCTAATTTTCTTTAGACCATCCTTGTCACAAATGGTGCGCTCTATCAGGTTGGGAATGTAATGAGCTGAATGGTAAATGTGAATGCCAGACTGATCGTAATTTTGGATGGTGTTTCAAAGGTATGTACTCAACAGATTGAAGTTATGTTACGAAAAAAATATGAGCAATAACTCATTCTTCAGTTCACTCGTGCGTTGATTGACTGACTGACTGACTGACTGACTGACTGACTGACTGACTGACTGACTGACTGACTGACTGACTGACTGATTGATTGATTGATTGATTGATTGATTGATTGATTGATTGATTGATTGATTGGTTGATTCATTCATTCATTCGCGAGGTTTTACTACATCTCATTCTGTTTAGGTTTATCTCAGACGTTCCTAGGAACCGACAATCAAGGCTTGTTGCCAGATTCCTGGTGGGACCTAGATACACTCCCCAAACTTTACGATGCCAAGACGAACAAAATGGTAGCAGTAGCTTCCTCGTCCGTCACTGAACTTCAGAACGGTTTAAGTCGAAAGGCGCTCAAACTGGACGGAAGTATTCATATTTTCCTCGGAAATTACTTGGGTACAAGTCTGCTCTCCTCTTCGCGCCTGGGAAATACTGTAAGTTTTTGGTTGAAGTATGGAAACAAAACCGGCGGCGGAAGTCAAACGTTTTTTACGTTTGGTGAGTACATGAGATTGATTGATACTAGGGTAGTAAGTACTCCCCCATTGACGAGAAGGAGAGGCTTTGAGCAAAGTATAATTTTATATAAACATTTTAAAGATAATTAAAAATGTTCTTTGAAAAATAAATAACCATGTCTTCCTTAGAAAATGTACCCTAGGCTTCTCAAAATAGCATACCTTTTACCAAATGTTTCACTGAGGAACGTTTCAAAGTACATGGATAAATGGACCTTCAGATTCAGTGAGACCCACTCTGGATGTAGTCTCTCCTTTTGGGGAGTTTCACTACGTTTGACTGAGTGCAATCTCCTGCCTGCTCACTCCACTCACCTTTAATACGTTCTGTTATTCTGCTGTCGAGTTACTGTCGAGTTGGTATTAGCAAGTACTAGCAAGCGTCGCCGAAAACTGATCTTAGGTATTTGGCTTTATGATTAAAGCAATATGAAACCGGGCTCCCTGTGTTTTCGCACCTAAGACAAAAGAAAACGCCGTTTTGACGTTGACGTGAGACTTAACCGTAGCAAAAAAGATGCGTTTTGAAAGCTATCCGGATTAGTCTGGACGTGAATAAGATTTAACCATCGTTTGAATTATCTTATTCTTCCAGGTGACAATTCAAATGGAGGTGCTCTCCTCAAAGTCAAGCAGGACAACCCTTCTTCAGAGGAAGTAACGGTGATTGCGAACTTTGAGGCGGCAAAAACCTCTAGCATATTCCCGATTCCATGGAACGTCTGGTCTCACCTACTGATAACATGGACCTTTTCAGGATCTTTGTTGAAGGTGTACAGAAATGGAAAAGAGTTGAGTGCTAAGTCAACCCAGACACTTTGCTCTGGATGCAGTATCACCAACTCCTATTATGTATACATCGGCGAGAAGGACGTTGCTCGTGCGCCAAATACAGCTATCGATGAAATAGGCATGTGGGGTAGACCACTGTCACTGCAAGAAGTTCAAGAAATGTTCCAGTTTTACCATGGTAATTGTTCTATATATTTATCTGTTCTTTTATAGTTTTGGGTCATTAAGTAGATTTAGCAATCGCGACGTGGAGTGGAAGAAAAAGCCGCGTGCGTTGTTAAATAATAGCTATTTAGTAATTTCGCCATCGCGCGCGCAAGGCTCTCAAACAATGGAATTTAAATGCCGAAAGCAAACGGTTCCGTCCGCGCGCACGTCAAAAATCAAATTCTATTGTTTGAGAGCCTTGCGCGCACGATAGCGAAATTACTAAAAGTAACCTCGATCGCCGGAGCATCGCATTAATACTGAGTTTCGCTCTCTTGGTATTATGGTCTCTTGGATTTAGCGAATGCGACACGATGTGAAAGAGGATTCCGCGCGCGGCACAGGCACAACTTTTTTACAGTCAGACTTTTAAAACTGATATATGGTAGTAAATTCAGGTTTGACGTTCACTTTCAGGACCAGAAGGGTTTATTTTACGTTTGGAACTGGACTTTACTCAGAAAAGCTGGACAACTCACAAAGATTTTGAATCTTCGGCATTTCAAACGTTCAAAACTGATGTAATCAATAAAGTAAGAGACAGCTATGTATATGTATATTATTGGTTTGATGACTAAACTGCAAAGTCGCCAGTCAAAGTATTAAACAGATAAGTATTTGTAGTTATCATATGACCTGTACTTCCCTTCTCGCGTACTCTTAATAAAACCTTCGGAAAAAAATGACGTGATCGGGGCCGTACGGCTTTGCTCGAGCGGGCCGTAAAAAACCGTACGGTCATGCTCGTTTCCGCGCGCTATATTTCTATTTGTATTTCAGAGATTTTTAGCACTTTTTGTAACAGAAAAACCAGGTCATATGATAAAATGCTTATTGAATGAGTTAGGTCGGGCCGGAAGGGAAAATATTTGGCTCCTCAAGTACCTTAAGGCAAGGCTAGGAGCCAAAATCTACAAAATACACTTATTTTTGTTACAAGCAAATGTCTGAAAGAAAATTTACCAAACTTCGTCCATGAACAGACATCCATCTACTGATCAACCTTTAAGTGAAGGTTTCGTTCAGACATTTGCTCGTAACAAAAATAAGAGTATTTTGTAGATTTTCGCCCCAAGCCTGGCCTTAAGGTACTTGAGGATCTTGGTCATTTGTACGGACCTCACTGCACTCGGTCCTCACGGCATAACCTCGGGCCCAATATTTTCCCGTCCAGCCCAACCTAACTCAGTCAATAAGTACATATTATCAATCTAATAAAATTTCACTTCTTTACCTCAGATTACCAACACAATCGCTAAAGTCTCAGATGTGAGGTTTGAATGCAGGTACAATGGTTGTCTTCCTTCCTTCCTTCCTTCCTTCCTTCCTTCCTTCCTTCCTTCCTTCCTTCCTTCCTTCCTTCCTTCCTTCCTTCCTTCCTTCCTTCCTTCCTTCCTTCCTTCCTTCCTTCCTTCCTTCCTTCCTTCCTTCCTTCCTTCCTTCCTTCCTTCCTTCCTTCCTTCCTTCCTTCCTTCCTTCCTTCCTTCCTTCCTTCCTTCCTTCCTTCCTTCCTTCCTTCCTTCCTTCCTTCCTTCCTTCCTTCTTCCTTCCTTCCTTCCTTCCTTCCTTCCTTCCTTCCTTCCTTCCTTCCTTCCTTCCTTCCTTCCTTCCTCCTTCCTTCCTTCCTTCCTTCCTTCCTCTTCCTTTTCTTTCTTTTCTTTCTTTCTTTCTTTCTTTCTTTCTTTCTTTCTTTCTTTCTTTCCTTTTCTTTCTTTCTTTCCTTTCTTTCATTCTTTCTTTCTTTCTTTCTTTCTTTTTTTTAATTTCTTTCTCCTCGCCTCTATTGTAGTGACATGAATCATATTAAACACTTTGAAGACTTTATCGTAAGACGATAACTGAACATTGTTGTTTTGCGTCATAGCTCTATCGATTGGTAACTAGCTCTTGCCTGAAAATTATTAAAACAAGTGTCATTACCTAGCTGATACCCGTTGCCATGGCCTATACATTGGTCATTATTATTGGCCGTTTTTACACTAGAAGACAGACGAATTGTCCAGACGGACAGGTCGTCTCAGACGACAATAAATCTTCATAGTGTGAAAACGTCACGAACGCACTTTGAGACAAAAACGTGAATGGCACTAGAGCAAGGGATGGTGGTTTCTCGTTGTCATCTTTTTCATCTGGGGACTATTTCTCGAAAGATTCGATAACTATACGTGCGCGTTACCCGATAAAGTTAATTAATTGTACAGGCAAGTTTACGGGTGTGCGTGCATAATTCCCGTTGTTTTTTCCGTTAATCAACGTCCCTGTAAACTTATTGAGGCTTTTGAGAAACGGGCCACTGGACAACGTCTTCGTTCGGACGATTTGTCTGTCCTCTAGTTTGAAGAAAAATTGTTTTACACCGCTTAACAAAAAATACCACTCGTGTAGGTTGCGTTATAGAGGGGATTGAGATGGGAATTATTAGACAATGAAGGAATTTGAGGGAAAGGAAAAGAATATGGCCTCTATTTCTAACATGGTTTTCTTTAACCTTTTTCTACCCAGAGGACCATCCACGCTAATATGCTTTGTCGTGTTTCATGTAAACGACACTAATGCCAATGTCATCACACCAATATTTAATACTGCTAAAGTTTTTGGAAGTGGCGTTACTCAATTAAGCTACATGAGTACAGCAGGTATGTTTTTGTAATGTAAATGACCTTCCCGAATGCAATGAACACAAACAACAGACAACGTATCGCTGAGTCTCGGGTTTATTTTAAGTGTAGTGGCGTGAGATAAAATACAGTATATCTATCAAAGCGTATTGCATTCAAATAGCCTATAGGCTACTCGGATGTTCAGTATGACCGTACATATCAGTGAGTTCATAGGAAAAGTATTAGGCTGTGTAGCTGCCCTCTCCAAAGGGAAGGGGGAAGAGACATGAGACAGAAAAGCCTTTTTTACTTTCTTCTGTCTCCCTAGTCCCCTCATGAGGGCCACTACACAGGCTAGAAAAATATTTGCAAAAAATATTTGCCTTTGAATGAGTCCATAATATGCAAATCAGTGAGGATTTTTGTTGTTGTTGTTGCTATTGTTATGTTTGTTAGTTTGTTTTTTAACTGTTTATTTAAGAATCCAATGTCTTCTAGCACTTGCGCACTAATTTGGGGACACTGTACTCACACACTACTACTACACTCTAATACTCAATGCATACAACTCTCAGCTCACTAGTTCGTTTTTACTGAGGGAGAAAAACCGGATTACCTGCAGAAAAACCCTCGAAGGGAGAGAACGAACTAAGAAGCTCAAGGCACCCGTCAGGGAATCGAATCCGGTACCACAGGGGTGACACAAACATGCGCTTTTAATTTAACCACTCGGCCACCCTCTCTTCCCGAGGGTTTTGTTGTCGGTTCACCTAAAATAGAAGCCTTACGTTCATTAGGGACAATAAAATATATTAGAAAGAATCCAAATCCTTAGGAATGCACAGGAAGATAAATATAGGGATATAGTAAGGATACTAGCATGTTTATATATTGTTGAGGACATTTCATGGGGCTTATTTGTATAGAATAGATATCTGTTTTTGTCATCAGTTTGTTTTAAAGAATGACTTGTGTATTTTGTAGTGCCTTCCTCATGGCCGACACTCAACGGCAACAGCACCAATAATAACAGTATCAGCCTCGATTGGAACATCCCTGAAGACCAGCATT
Source organism: Telmatactis stephensoni (assembly GCA_029948255.1). NCBI lineage: Eukaryota > Metazoa > Cnidaria > Anthozoa > Actiniaria > Isophelliidae > Telmatactis > Telmatactis stephensoni. The sequence goes on from JALIZF010000768.1 coordinate 6,165, forward strand.
TTGGTATTTATCAGTGGTATCAGATAACCTACTTCCCACAGTCCAGTTCTTCGTCAGTGATCAGCATGATTGAAGAGCGTTACTTGACATCGTTGACACTGACAAATCTAACAGGTTTTACAGCCTATAACGTCACTCTCTCGCTAGGATATCTAGGAGGTGTTTACACTTCAGCAAGCAAGATTATTTGGACTGCTGAAAGTGGTAAGCAGTAGTGTGTACAAAAACGACTGTGGTGGGGAAGGGTGGAGGGGGTTGTTACGGGGTGTGCCGCCGAGTGTCTCAGACGCTAACCCTGAATTTTCGACCTCCAATTTATCTAGACGCTAAATTTGAGACTGTTTCAAACGGGAATTACAAAAATAGATGCCCTGTTCCAGACAGGGATCGATATAGAATATGCTCTATTTTTAGTCTGACCGTGTTACTGTGTTAACACTAACGTTACATGTACCTTATTCGAGATAAGAAATTGGCGGATCCAGGGGGGACAAAGGGGTCCACGGAACCCCCTTGAAGGTTTTAAGCCTTTTTTTGTCAAACATCGACCAAAGAATAGAGTATTATACACAGCTGGGAAAGAAACGGAACCCCTCTTGGAAAAATCCTGGATCCGCCACTGAAATGGTGATTTACGGTGATATTCAGGGCAATGTATGAAGATACATATAGTGAACGATTTGAAAGAAGTCTTATCTCCAACTGTAGAGTACCCTAATAGTTGTTTCACCTATTTCATGTTTTATGTATTTCACAGCGCCATACGGACCTCCACAGGATGTTCTTGCAGTGACGTACGGCAGCGATTGTATAACTGTTAGCTGGAAAGATCCTTTACCGCCGATTGGTGGAATCGTGCGTGGTTTTCAATATAACATACACACTAGCCAATCAGACAGCATTTAACCATGAAATAGTGCACCAATCAAATCTATCATCTTATTCCTATAAGTTATGTGGGCTTCAGGCTTCCTCGACATATGATATAGGAATAGCAGCCTTTACCCTTGTAGGGGTTGGACCGTTTGCCATTGTACAAGGCTCAACTACAGGAAAAGGTGAGTGGACCCCGTTTATATTCAATTGGTTTATCATTCCTTTTTTATCTAATTAATTAGCCCATTTTTTTAATTACATTTACCAAACATTATTACAATGGCCTTTATTCTCATATTTGCGTTTGTATTTGAATCTCGGCGTTGGCCTCACTCCAAGGCGCAAGTTATAAGACATTGTCGAATTACAAAGATTGAAAGAATAAAGTATACTTTGATTTGGTCCTTCAGTGACTTATCAATGGTCCGTCATGGGCTGCAAATCAGTTACACCCTGAAAATATATCATTATCTTTATTATTAATTAACAGTATCATAATTAGCATCGTTATCATCACTAGTTAACACTAAATATTATCAGTATCATAATTTTCGTTGCCTTATTATCACTTGGAACTTTGATATCATCATCATCATAATTATCATCGTCATCATGATCATCATTGTGTGTTCTATTTGATGGCAGGTCCCGAGGTTCCACCAGGAAACGTAACTTCATTCAACGCAACTTTTCCCCACGACGACACTAGCACATGTTTCATAAACTGGACTCGTCCCCCAGAAGGCACGACAAATGGAAACTTAACATCGTATCGCATAGTTTATACAAATCTGTTTAACAACGACACCATCTATTCCGAAGTTGCAACTTGTAACACAAGCGTTGTAATAAAGAAACTTGCTGTTTATACAAGATATCGAGTAACAGTGGCAGCCTCCAATATTAAGGGCTACAGTCCATATAGTAGTCCAGTGTATTGTTTCACTAATGGAACAGGTACGTACTTCCAATATTAAAGGCTACAGTCCATATAGTAGTCCAGTGTATTGTTTCACCAATGGAACGGGTACGTACTTCCAGTATTAAAGGCTACAGTCCATATAATAGTCCAGTGTATTGTTTTACCAATGGAACGGGTACGTACTTCCAATATTAAAGGCTACATTCCATATAGTAGTCCAGTGTATTGTTTCACCAATGGAACAGGTACGTACTTCCAATATTAAAGGCTACAGTCCATATAGTAGTCCAGTGTATTGTTTCACCAATGGAACAGGTACGTACTTCCAATATTAAAGGCTACAGTCCATATAGTAGTCCAGTGTATTGTTTTACCAATGGAACAGGTACGTACTTCCAATATTAAAGGCTACAGTCCATATAGTAGTTCAGTGTAATGTCTCACCAATGGAACAGGTACGTACTTCCAATATTAAAGGCTACAGTCCATATAGTAGTCCAGTGTATTGTTTCACCAATGGAACAGGTACGTACTTCCAATATTAAAGGCTACAGTCCATATAGTAGTTCAGTATAATTGTCTCACCAATGGAACAGGTACGTACTTCCAGTATTAAAGGCTACAGTCCATATAGTAGTCCAGTGTATTGTTTCACCAATGGAACAGGTACGTACTTCCAATATTAAGGGCTACAGTCCATATAGTAGTCCAGTGTATTGTTTCACCAATGGAACAGGTACGTACTTCCAATATTAAAGGCTACAGTCCATATAGTAGTCCAGTGTATTGTTTTATCAATGGAACGGGTACGTACTTCCAATATTAAAGGCTACAGTCCATGTAGTAGTCCAGTGTATTGTTTCACCAATGGAAACAGGTACGTACTTCCAATATTAAAGACTACAGTCCATATAGTAGTCCAGTGTATTGTTTCACCAATGGAACAGGTACGTACTTCCAGTATTAAAGGCTACAGTCCATATAGTAGTCCAGTGTATTGTTTTCACCAATGGAACAGGTACGTACTTCCAGTATTAAAGGCTACAGTCCATATAGTAGTCCAGTGTATTGTTTTACCAATGGAACAGGGTACGTACTTCCAATATTAAAGGCTACAGTCCATATAGTAGTCCAGTGTATTGTTTCACCAAGGAAACAGGTACGTACTTCCAACTATTAAAGGCTACAGTCCATATAGTAGTCCAGTGTATTGTTTCACCAATGAACAGGTACGTACTTCCAATATTAAGGCTACAGTCCATATAGTAGTCCAGTGTATATGTCTTCACCAATGGAACAGGTACGTACTTCCAATATTAAAGGACTACAGTCCATATAGTAGTCCAGTGTATTGTTTCACCAATGGAACAGGTACGTACTTCCATATTAAAGGCTACAGTCCATATAGTAGTCCAGTGTATTGTTTCACCAATGGAACAGGTACGTAACTTCCAATATAAGGTACAGTCCCATATAGTAGTCCGTGTATTTTACAATGACGGTACTATTCCATATTAAGGCTAAGTCCATAGTAGTCAGTTATTGTTTTACCAATGGAACAGGTACGTACTTCCAATATCAAAGACTACAGTCCATATAGTAGTCCAGTGTATTGTTTCACCAATGGAACAGGTACGTACTTCCAGTATTAAAGGCTACAGTCCATATAGTAGTCCAGTGTATTGTTTCACCAATGGAACAGGTACGTACCTCCAATATTAAGGGCTACAGTCCATATAGTAGTCCAGTGTATTGTTTCACCAATGGAACAGGTACGTACTTCCAATATTAAAGGCTACAGTCCATATAGTAGTCCAGTGTATTGTTTCACCAATGGAACAGGTACGTACTTCCAATATTAAAGACTACAGTCCATATAGTAGTCCAGTGTATTGTTTCACCAATGGAACAGGTACGTACTTCCAGTATTAAAGGCTACAGTCCATATAGTAGTCCAGTGTATTGTTTTACCAATGGAACAGGTACGTACTTCCAATATTAAAGGCTACAGTCCATATAGTAGTTCAGTGTAATGTCTCACCAATGGAAACAGGTACGTACTTCCAATATTAAAGGCTACAGTCCATATAGTAGTCCAGTGTATTGTTTCACCAATGGAACAGGTACGTACTTCCAATATTAAAGGCTACAGTCCATATAGTAGTTCAGTATAATGTCTCACCAATGGAACAGGTACGTACTTCCAGTATTAAAGGCTACAGTCCATATAGTAGTCCAGTGTATTGTTTCACCAATGGAACAGGTACGTACTTCCAATATTAAGGGCTACAGTCCATATAGTAGTCCAGTGTATTGTTTCACCAATGGAACAGGTACGTACTTCCAATATTAAAGGCTACAGTCCATATAGTAGTCCAGTGTATTGTTTTATCAATGGAACGGGTACGTACTTCCAATATTAAAGGCTACAGTCCATGTAGTAGTCCAGTGTATTGTTTCACCAATGGAACAGGTACGTACTTCCAATATTAAAGACTACAGTCCATATAGTAGTCCAGTGTATTGTTTCACCAATGGAACAGGTACGTACCTCCAATATTAAGGGCTACAGTCCATATAGTAGTCCAGTGTATTGTTTCACCAATGGAACAGGTACGTACTTCCAGTATTAAAGGCTACAGTCCATATAGTAGTCCAGTGTATTGTTTCACCAATGGAACAGGTACGTACTTCCAGTATTAAAGGCTACAGTCCATATAGTAGTCCAGTGTAATGTCTCACCAATGGAACAGGTACGTACTTCCAGTATTAAAGGTTACAGTCCATATAGTAGTCCAGTGTATTGTTTCACCAATGGAACAGGTACGTACTTCCAATATTAAAGGCTACAGTCCATATAGTAGTCCAGTGTATTGCTTCACCAATGGAACAGGTACGTACTTCCAGTATTAAAGGCTACAGTCCATATAGTAGTCCAGTGTATTGTTTCACCAATGGAACAGGTACGCACTTCCAGTATTAAAGGCTACAGTCCATATAGTAGTCCAGTGTATTGTTTCACCAATGGAACAGGTACGTACTTCCAATATTAAAGACTACAGTCCATATAGTAGTCCAGTGTATTGTTTCACCAATGGAACAGGTACGTACTTCCAATATTAAAGGCTACAGTCCATATAGTAGTCCAGTGTATTGTTTTACCAATGGAACAGGTACGTACTTCCAATATTAAAGGCTACAGTCCATATAGTAGTCCAGTGTATTGTTTCACTAATGTAACAGGTACGCACTTCCAATATTAAAGGCTACAGTCCATATAGTAGTCCAGTGTATTGTTTCACCAATGGAACAGGTACGTACTTCCAATATTAAAGGCTACAGTCCATATAGTAGTCCAGTATTAAAGGGTATACAGTCCATATAGTAGTCCAGTATATTGTTTCACCAATGGAACAGATGTGTACTTAATCAATTACTAGCTCTAACAACCAGCAGCTATGGCGTCTAAAGGAGTAATAGAAATCCTTAGACGAAAATTCATAAAGCATTCTGGAAGATGTATAGTCAAATGACAATCACTTCCATGCAAGGCATTTTTATGTTTTAATCTCAAAAATTTTCTAAACTGAGAAGAAATAAATCAGAATGGTGGGCTTTTTTAAAGTAAATTAATCAGTTTCGTGTTGTTTCATATTTCAGTCCCAGCTGCTCCACCAACTAACGTCAAATCAGTTGGAAGTAGTTCCACGTCTTGTCGCGTTACTTGGGGACAAGTTCCTGTGGAATTTCGAAACGGTTTGATATTGGGTTATAATATCACTTACGTTAAAGATGGTGACCCAGATACAAAAAAGAAGTTCGTTATTGTCACAGCACCAGCCAATCAAACTGAGGTTACTGGACTGCTAAAGTTTACCAAGTATAAAATCAGTATTGCAGCTTTCACCAACAGAGGACGTGGGAATAGCAGTTCGTATGCACATATAACTTGCCTGACAATGGAAGATGGTAGGTAGAGAGTTGATTTTGCTTTATAGCTTGTCTGTTTTCGGGTTACTATTTTGTTGCGAGACAAGTTTGTTTTCGGGTAGAAAAACGCGCAGCAATGCTCTTCAACTCGTTTCGCAACGATGTTGCGAGACAAGTTGAGTGATTTTGTTGCTCGTATTGCCGCACCTTTATAGAGACCCTGCATACACGAATACACTGTTCAAACATCCTCCACATGAATACGACCATCGTCTTTTGAAACATTTACACTGTAGTAGAGGATAGTCAAAACGTATTCAAAATAATATGTCCGTGTAAACAGGACATAAAAATGCGTACTGCTGACATGAAACGTATACTGCGTGCCATTAAAATTGTATATTGCGTGACATGAAACGTATACTGCGTGCCATTAAAATTGTATATTTTATGGTAATGTATGATAATGAGTTTAAAATAAAGGAAGTAAAAATTGAATAAAGGATAAAATTGAACCACAAGATACATATTTCTTTTTTAAGTTAAGATGTATCCGCGTGTAGACGACACTAATTCCTCTTTCTTTGAAATAATTTTCAGTTCCCGACGATGTGCCTTCAAACCTTAAAGTGCTTAAAAAATCCACCATGGGTTGTACTATTTCGTGGGGAGCGATCCCAGCAGATAAAACTAACGGAATCATTCGAGGTTATGAGGCACAGATTTACAACACCAATGCCTCTGACCCTGCCAAAGTAGTTGGGCCGCTACACGTGACTTGTGCGAATGGTTATAATACAACATTTACGAATCTGCTGTCATTTCATTTGTACAACGTTACTGCACGTGGATTCACCTCGATAGGACCGAGTAATAGAAGTGGCGAAATTCAGTGCATGACGGATGAAGACAGTAAGATTTGAATTTGAATTTCTATATATCTTGGGTTTCCTGTGTTGCTGATAGAGAGGGACTAGGCGCTAATTAGGAAAGAGTCTTCCCTTTCTTCCCTTCCCCCTCCCCTCTCCTCAGTCCCCCTCTTCTCGAACAAGAATTCCCACAGGAATCCCACAAAGAGAGAAAACAGAGATGCCTGTGGAGGAGGCTAACGTTTAGCAAGCAGCTCCCGAAGTTTGTTCTGCTGTTTTAATAATTTGTCATTAATGGTAATTATCAAAAACTAGCAAGGATAGTAAAGTTGGTTAGTGCGCGGCCTTGGTATTTTGTTGTTTGGGCCTCAATGGGCTTGTATACAAAACCATTAAACTTAACAACCTACAGGTTCTGAGAGTCCATTTTTCCTGGCCAATTTGCGCGGGAAGTAAGTACGAAGTTCGCCAGCAATGTTCGTTGAGAACTAGAAGTTCCAAAGGAGCGAGTGTAGTTCAGAACTGATAACCGAAGCTGACCACAATGTTTCTATCTCATGGTTATGAATCTGTCAATTAGGTCTCACTAAGATTATTTTTCAGGTCCTCTTTCACCTCCACCGAACATAACATGCCAAGCCAAGACATCTCGTATCATTGAGGTATGCTGGAAAGAAGTTCCAAGAGAACAGAGACAAGGTATCGTCAGACATTACATGATCCACTCCGAGCTTCTAAATCAAACAGCAAGTGTTCCAGTCAACAAAACAACCAACACTTCATCTGCACTTTGTTGGAACGTCACAGATTTAGAGGAATTCAGTCAGTATGCCTTCAAGGTTAAAGCAGTTACCGTAAAGCCTGGTAACTTCAGCGAAACACCTATCAAGTGTATGACGATGGAAGGACGTAAGTAGCTTATCATATAGGATTTTTTTGATAGGTGATTTTTTGAAAACTAATCTCAATGTCATCCATTTATTTAGTTCCCACAACTGCACCTCAAAATGTTAGAGGAAACAATATTACTGCGTACAGTATTTGGGTTGCTTGGGGACCTTTGGCTGTTCAGCCCCCAGGAATTGTACGTCAGTATATTGTATATTATCGCATATGGAACGCTTCTGAAGACACCACAAAGAATATTTCTTACCCTGCAACAACTAATAGGAAAACTACTATTGAGAATTTGCAACTTTTCACGAAATACTGCGTACAGGTAATAAACTGTGTTCCAGTTTTGAAATCATTAAAATGTGACCTCTTTAAATTTTGAACGACCTACATTTTCTGTCTTTCTTAATATTATTTGTTTGAAAACCAACTTCAAAGTGAGGAGTTTTGCTTTCCTTTTGTCAGAGTACTTTTTCCCGCCGTTCAAGTGTACAGAAAAGGCGGGAATTTGGCAGTTACAATTTCGCTCTAGTCTTTCACTCTAGTTTTTAGATATTTTTGGTAAAATGTCTATATATATGTACATATCTTTCGAATATCTTCCACAATAATAAAATGTTTATGTGTAGATATAGTTTTTCATAATTTTGAAGATATGATAAATATATTTTTATTTTCATCGTAAATTTAGTTGAGATCCCAAGACGAGGGATTGCACCTCCGCTATTTTAAACTCCCGCTTTAAACATCAGTCTTTAATTGATATCTCTGCTTATAGCTTTCCTAATATCTTTCCTATAAGTGTCTGCTTATATGTTTTTCTTAGTATTTTCACTTTGGAGGTCAACTTCTGTTACTTATATAAGCTCCTCTACCATGCTACGCTACTTGTTAAGAGTGCGTATCTTTCTGTCCGCCTGGAAACATTATAAATGACAGGTTTCCTCTCCCACTAGACAGGGCGGAAAAACGTTTTACCGTCTCCATTTATAAGGACACCATAGGTTTTTAAGGCTCAATATTTTGCATACAAGCCGTTTAAGACACAAAGAACAAAATATCAAATAATATCAAAATTTGGTACTTGCGTTTCTGAGATTTAATGCCCTGTACTTTGGGAGAGGTGACACTTTGATCAGCAGAAAAATCATTGTTTTAATAAATATCCCCACGAAGCTTTACTGTAACGTCACAAGGTTTTGTAAAATGTTTTTATTAAAGCCAGTAAAAGTGTAGCAGTTACTGTTTTTCATACGTCATCATCAGTTTATGAAAAAACTATGAAAACGGCCGCTTAGCTGTTTTTCCGCTATGTCCTCCCACTATATTGTCATTATTTATTATTATCAATTGCTTCATTTGCTTTGAAACTTAAAATGTTTCTGATCATCATCATCATCATCATCAACAACAATATCAAACTTTTATAGTGTAAAATATTTCTTTTCTATTTTGCTTTTGTTTCGTTTCTTTTCGTTTTGTTTATTTACGTTTCCTTTCATTCATCTTGTAATCACAGGTTGCTGGCTTTACAGTTGGTGTAGGACCAAAAAGTAACTGTACCTACATCACAACGGACAGCAAGTCGCTACCTCGTAAGTGGATCACGTTGTGCAGACACATGTGCGTGTGACACATCATTTACTTGATGTCTTCAGAAAAGCTTTGAAACTTAGGTTGACCAATACTGCTCTTGGGCTTAGACCACTGAGTTTTCGTATGAGTGTAAAACGGACCACGACGTGTCATGGCCGTGTCAGTGCCAATTCCTAACCGTGCAAATGTCCATTCCTAACCGTACCGTTTTCACAGTCAATCGAAAACTCCTTTCCCTTTCTTATGTTGTGACACTTTGATTTTTCTCCATCCTTATTTCCAGCCCCTGATGGCGTTCCAGGATATGTAAACCAAAAAGAAGACAGCACCCCAACAAATTGCTCCATCACGTGGCCCATAACCAACAACAGCCACCCTGATCCTGATGGTCGCGTTATTGGCTACACTATATATTACAAACCAGCAGATAAAAACGAAACAGAAAAAGAGAAGGAAGTTGAAGGAGTAAACACAACAGAATTTGTTTTACAACACTTGGAAGAATTCACTAAGTACGCGATAAGAGTGGCGGCAAAGAATATTTATGGTTCTGGAAATAAAAGTGTTGTGTTTTACTGCCAAACCAAAGAAGATGGTAACGTAACTTAACCTTTTTAGATTCCCTTTCAAACGCTATGACTGCGCTCTGAAAGTTTTTCGGCTCTGACTTATAATATACGTAATCTGCTGCTTATAAGCAAAGCCCTGGGACTTATACAAGACTTATACAAATCTACTACACATATCCTTGCATTGGAGGGACGTTAAAGAACCCACACCAGTATTCGGGCGGAGATCGAGTAGGCCATAAAGTTGCCGGTGTGTGTGTGTGATCTGGCCTATTGCACTACAGGGCCCAATGTCATTTGGCTGTCAAAGCTGTTGTGCAGGGTGTCCCTGCTCTCGTAACGAGGAAAAAAATCAAATAAGCCAATAATCCAAAGTTCATCAGTGAAGGGTTTTAGGAGGCCTTATGAATGGGGGACTTATATATGGAATATAGATATTTGATTACACCGTGTAGTCTGGTATGGATTTACCTGAGAAATAAAGAAAGAGGAGGGGCTATAATCGAGGAGGAGGAGGGGAGGGGGGGGGGGGGGGGGCTTAAAATATCCTTTCGCTTGCTGCTGAAGGGGACTTATAACCGGGGGGGAGGGTTATATCTGAGGCCTTTCTTCCTGCTTATGATGGAACCGTGTCTTCACACAGTATCTAATGGTAACATGATTCTTTTTCTTCCAGCGCCATCACTTCCTCCAGTTAACGTCACTGGTGTTAACTCAAGTTCAACATCTATCATTGTTAACTGGGCTGCAATACCAGTCCCAGAACAAAATGGCGTTATACGTATATACGTTCTCATTATTTATGAAGTAGCTTTAGGGAAGTCAAGTGCATTTAATTTGACAATTACTGTTCCCAATGAATCAACGATTAGACGTCGGCGTGCAGTTTCCTTCGATCCAAATACCAAAACTATTATTGGCTTGAAGAAGTTTACCAAGTACGCTATACAAGTTTATGCTGTCACTGTTGCTGCAGGTCCAATAAGTCCTGTTATTTATGTCACCACTGCTGAAGATGGTATGTAATAGAGCAGCCTAAAACATATGTAATAGTCCTTGCAGATAGGTTCTGTGGGGAATGAACGGGTGTTAGCTAATTGGGCGTAGCCATGTTCTGATTATGAATGTTTTACTAGAGCAGATTTCGTATGAGTGTGATACGTACCGCGTCAGCGCCGTGGCCGTGTCAGTACCGTAATGTTTATAAAAATCTCCGAAATTCCTGCCGTAACCGTGCCGTGACCGTGCTGTACGTAACCGTGCCGTGGCCGTGTCGGTGCTGTGATGTCTAGAGAAACATTTGAAATTCCTGCCTTGACCGTGCGGTGCCGTTTTTACAGTCATACGAAATCTACTCTAGTATACGTCTTTTCCTTTTAACATTGTAATGGAAATATATTTGTGGGAAATGTAATGGACCTTTCCCGAATTCGGTCTAGTGCGCACGGACAATGGTTTTAAGTCGAGGCTTGATGGATACAATAAATGTTGAAGCGCAATTCTATTGGAAATTATGAATACTTATTATTTTCACATTTTCATTGCAGTACCAACCGCACCAGTAACAAACCTCACCGTCAGAAACTCAAGTTCGTCAAGTTTATTTTTAACGTGGGGTAACGTGCCTGAGGACAACAGACACGGCATTATCCGATTCTTCGTGGTGTTTTACTGGAAGGCTGATTTTCCAATAGTTCTCATGAAAAACTTTACATTAGCTATAGACGATGTTCGAGTCACTCCACCAAAATCCAATTCAACTGAATTCCAGTTTAACATGACAGGACTACACATATGGACCAATTACACCGTTCAAGTCGCTGGGTATACAGTTGGAGCTGGTGTACGTACCGACGAGATTACGGTGTCAACGGATGAGGATAGTAAGTGAAAGCGATGCCCTTTAAAACTTTGGCTATTTTAGAACTCCTAGGGAGAAACGTTTTTTAATTTTTCGACAAGTCTTCGTATTGCTGTTGAGATCTATTCAAGCTCGTAAGAAAATGCATTTTCCGAAGGCTTTCCGAATTAAGTTTAATTATAGTTTTAGTTGGGGTGGGTTAATTATGACGTCGCTTTTACAGTGAAATCCAGGTAAAAATATATAAGTTTTGTATATCTTGGATGTCGCCGACGAAAGGAGCTCGTCTCTACTTTTTTTAATTGGCAGTTTTTCATACTACTGGCTATGATGGCCGTTAATTATCTTGTTCTTTCTCTTGATGAACAGCAAGATTGACGTCACACGCATTAAGTTTTGACAAATTTCCGACGAGCGTTCAAAAAACTACCTCTACATAGGAGGCAGCATGGCCGAGTGGTCAGAGCGTTGGTCTCGCAATCTGGCGGTCCCAGGTTCGATTCCCGCTCTGGCCACTAGCTGAGACTGAATTTGTTCCGATTTCGATTAGTTCAAATTCAGTTTCTCGGCCATGCTTGTAATATAGCCAACTGGTTTGCCTCCTTGCCAGTTGGGATTCTTAATCCATTTATGTTTGATTTATATAATTTAGTTAGGATTTGTAAATTGAGCTGAAAAGCCCTGTTGAGGGAGTCTCAATCATGTATGTATGTACATTAAATATTTACATCGCTCAACTCACATGTTGAATTTTGCTGAGGGAGGAAAAACCGGCGGAGAACCCGGAGAAAAACCTTCGTGGCATGGTAGAGAACAACACATCAAACAAACTCAATTCACATCTGATCCGATTGCCCGAGCCGGGACTCGAACCCGGACCACAGCGGTGAAAGGCCGGTGCTCTCACCACTCGGCCACCCATGCCACCTGTAGTATTATGACCTGTGCAAACGTTCCCCTCGTGCAAACGCTATTAACAACATATGTTTGTTAACCCTACCATTGTACGTTGGTAGTTGTTGGTTAGCAGTTCAAATGCGCCCAGCATTGTTGTGTTGCGCATTTTTGACAACAGAGCACAAGAAATGTTGGCCGGCTTTGCCTTTAAAGGTCTCCAGTGAAAGACAATGAACATAGCAACATGTTGGAACCAATAATACTTCAAGTTGTTGGCCAACACTGTTGAAGCGTTTTCATGTATAGACCTTTAATCTTAAGCAAACGAAATCACTCGGAAAGATCACAAACTGAGCACACTTTGCTGCGGTTATCAATACTAATTTCAAACCCTGCTTCTTCATAGTACCGTGTCGTCCACCAAAATACGTCTCATTTGATATACCTGAACACGGCTCCTTATTGGTGAGATGGACAGAAGTGCCACGTCATTGTAGAAATGGCATTATACGAGGGTACCGACTGATTTATCAAGAACTAGTTCCACGCTCAAAACCTGTAATAGTAAACTTTACTGCAAATCAATATTACTATATCATTGAAAACATGAATATGGAAGCCAACTATACTGTACATGTTTTAGCATTCACCCGTAAAGGAGACGGAAATGCTTCCTACGACCATGCTCCTATTGATAAAGATGGTAAGTAAATAAAGAAGAACTGTGAACTGGATGACCAAAGTATAGCGAATTCATGAAATTATTTTAAGCCCAAAAATTCCCTTCACAGTTCACTGCGCCATGCATCTTGAAAAGTATAGTAGCCGTGCGCCTTTGCATCGAAGCGAGACGAACGGTGAGCATGCATTGATAGATACCTTTTTAACACCTAGGACAATTATTCACAGGTCTCTATCATTGCAAGCTCACCGTTCGTCTCGCTTCGATGCAAGGCATGGCTACCTTTCAAGATGGCGCAGAGAACTGTGACGGGGACTATTTTCACTGTGGAAGCACAACAAAGGTATGCAGACTCAGTAATTCATAGTCCAGACCCAGGACTCATTTTCGGGGCAAAACAGAGTCCAGAAGAACTTGTATGCGCATACGTTGCATGCACCAATCAGAAACATGGTTTAAAAATAAGAATTTCATTTCGCTCATTCATCATCATAAGTGAATGTTATTCAGGCTTGGATATATTCGAAGTATTTGATAGGTATAGAGTTGTGTTCTGGTCAGCAATAATATACTACCATACTTTAATTTTTTCGAGTTTCCATTCTGCTCAAAGCGTCGTAATCTGGACTTTTTAGTTGTAATTTTTGCATAAATACTGATGTTGTTGTGAACTGTGTTAATTTTCACGTGCAGTATTACATCGTGTTGTTTGGACCATTAATTTACTATGGCATATTCTTTGCCGTCGACGCTACTATGATAAACAAAACCATATCAAAGCTTTGTCAGCCTCGCACAACGTATTTTACTTCTTACATGTGCGAACGCAAGTTCTCCTGGTTTCTGCTTTGCCCGAGGAGCGAGCTAAAACAAGTCCTACTCGGTCTGGACTAAGTAATTCACTGCTCACTGTTTTCTTTCACCATATGCAACACTGAGTCTACGCATGTTCTTTCAGCTTCTGCTTCCATCAGTGAAAACCCAGGCTTAAGAGAAAACAGTTAAAGTGATCAAGAACCTGTAACGTGGAAGACCAGTGACTTCCAACGTTGGAAGTTTCCCCTCTCCTCCTCTTCCTCCTTCTCTTCCTTCTTCTATATCTCATTCGTCTTTTTCTACTCCTCAGTCCTTCTCCCCCTCCGTCTTCTCCCCTACTTTCTTCTCCTTCCTGTCTCTCTTCTTTTTCCTGTTCTTTTCAGAAAGGCTCTAGCATATCAGAATTGCTGTTCTCATCAGACATCTCATTGAATCACTGATGTTTGTTTTAGGTCCTCGAAGTAGACCAATCAATGTAACGGCGTACAACTTTACCACACCCTCCACCATCCCACTTACCTGGGAATCCATGCAAGATCCTATCATAGTCGACAGACTGATGGGCTACCGGGTAGCGTGGAAAGTTCTGTCAGAAGGGGGCGAAGAAATCGAAGAGGCTCCATGGAACAATTTAACTGTCAGAAAGGAAAATATCAGCGTCATTCTAAGCGAACTCAAGAACTTTGTTCGTTATGAAATTCGTGTATCTGGCTTTACTCGTGGTGGATTTGGTCCATATGGTTTAGCTTTTGGAGGTAAGAGAATTTTAGCGTGTGGACTTAAGATACTTACCTATTTTAGCCTAAGGACTTACGATGGGCAATCACACCGAACAAGGGCACCCAAACAAATGATTAAAAAAATCTTCTAGCTATTTATTTTGCGATCCGGGACAACTGAATGTTTGTACTGAAGTTGAAGGTGATTCTTGTTCAGTCGGTCATCTTGGGAATAGACAAGTAACCTCTTACCTTTCAGCTGCGTATTTGAAGTCCCATTTCAAATGGCAAATTTGCACACTATGCTCAAAAGGTTATATAGAGATATAAAGCAAACAGTAATCATTATTTGACCTGTGCACCATATTGCAAACGTAGGGGGAGTTCAATGACATGATCAAATTATTTTAATTGGTCTATTGCAGATACGTGCCGCTGCTACAAAAGAATTACAACAAATTACCGTATCTTTTCACCGTACACTAGTGTGCAAATTTCAGCTGACCTTAAGAACGTCAACATGTCAGGAATGATTCCTAAGATATTAAACGATTTAACAGTGGAATGCTGTCAAACGTGTAAATCACATGGACCATCTTTCGTTGATTTTGTTCAAAACGGCAAAAAAATGTCAGCATTTCAACACAATGAACAAGATGTTATCGACCTCATAGATGACAGTAATGATCTGAGCTTTCCAGTTTATGGTTGGAAGTGGCAAGATCGATACCAGGAAATCTATCGCTATATACCTTTGGTGGAATCGCCGGGTTTCGCTTTTATTCTTTTAGAACCAGAAACAGATAGTCCTCTTAAGGCTATTATGACGTCAATCTTTGAAACATGGCCTTACCTTCTTATAACTGTCATTATGGCACTTATTGCTGGGATTATCATATGGTTCATGGTACGTATTGGGCAACTTACGGTACTCTGCATAAACCTCTTCTGCTTTGACATTTTACTCATATGATAGTGATGCTGATAGTAGTAGCTTTAATAATGTTAATACTCATATCAATTTGAAATGCTCTACAGGACACAGCTTACAACGAAGAGCAGTTTCCTCATTCTTATATTAAAGGAATCGCTAATGGTTGGTGGTGGGCTTTTATCTCCATGACAACACTTGGGTAAGTTGTAGACAAATCAAAGATCAGTAAGGACAATACGTATCTTCAGTACTTTGTCATAGCTGTATGTTCTTCGTATAGATATTTTCCGAACTACATAGACTAAAATACCAACTGGGGATAAACATTCCTTGGCAATACTAAAATGAGATCTCTCTTATTATTATTATGTAGATACGGTGACAAGGTCCCTGCAGCCAATCACAGCAAAGCATTTGCAGTTCTCTGGGTTCTTATGGGTCTTGTTATTTACGGAATTTTAAGTGGTTCGATTTGCACGGCCTTTACGACTGTAATTTATCAGTCCAGCACACGGCTCTATGGAGCCAAAGTAAGGATATGCTCTAGCAGTTAAACAAAATTATCTTTCTCCTTCTTCTCCTTCTTCTGCTTCTTCTCCTTCTTCTCCTTCTTCTTCTCCTCCTTCTCCTTCTCCTTCTCCTTCTCCTTCTCTTTCTCTTTCTCTTTCTTCCTTGTCTTCCTCCCCCTTCTTCTCCCTTTCCTCCTCCTCCTCCTCTTCCTTTACCTTCTCTTTCTCCTTCAATTCTCCTCCTTCTCCTTCTCCTTCTCCTTCTCCTTCTGGAGAATTTTCACTAGCTTCAATTATTGAACACGTTTTGTCTTCATTAATAGGTAGCTACTCTCTACAACTCTCCGGAGTATAGATTTGCAGTTCGAAGGAATGCAAGGCCACCTATGGGTATGCTGTTTAATTTCATTTTAACCGTTTATAGATGACGTTTATATCAACGTTTTATATATAAACCATGCATGGTTCGCCATTTTGTGCCTATCTATTCTCTAGTGGCCTTATAGCTCATATAAGGTGCTTCATTATTATAAAAAAATCAACATGTGAGTCGAATGATGATTTGCAAAATACTTAATGTAGAAGTAGTGTGTGTGTGTGAGTACAGTGTCCCCCAATTAGTGCGCAAGCGCTATAAGACTTGGACACTTAAATAAACAGTTATTTATTTAAGGAATATAAAACGCGCGCGCATGTCTCTGTACTGTGATATAAACACGATGGAAGATGTAGAGCAAGAGAAAAGCAAGCTTAGGAACACGAGGCGTAGGTATTTTCGACGTTTTTTGAGCGAGCCATGTCTCTGTCCTCTGATATAAACATGGTAGCCAGCCAATCAGCGCGCGCGCGTTATATCTCAAATATTTTATAATCATTTTTAAATGATACTGAAAATGCACTGTTCGTTTCGACACAGACGCCAACTACACCAATTTCGATGAGGTTCTTCAAGCCTTGATAGACAGAAAAGTCGACGGAATGCTGATGGACGCTTATGAAGCAGGGACAAAAAGGGAAGAGTTTATAAAAACCGGTCAACCAATACGTTTACACAAAATTTACGATTATTCATCTACGTTTGGAGTTGTTCTAGCAGGTCCTTCATCCAGACTTTACCAGTGCTCAAGTGACTGGATGTCTGCAAATCGTCTAGAGATGACAGACCACATCGCTAAGTTCATGCAAGTAGTAAAGGTACACATAGTGAAACCAAAAGCCAATAAGCACTATATTTGGTTATAGGGGACAATCTGCATCGTAAGTGGTCGGAAACTGTTTTCTTGTGGAACTCTTACCGAGCACTGATCGATCACTTGCCGACGACTTAACGATGACTTATCGGCCACTCAACAACCATCTGTATCGACCACTTTCTAACCATTTATCAACCAATTATCAATCACCAACCCAGCAGTAGTTATCGATCACTTGCCAACTCGACAACTTATCAACCACTTTCCGTACGGTGCAGATTTCGTTGTTTGCTATGCGCGTTGATGTAACTGTCTTCAGTTTTGCTGATCGAATTTTAAATTAAATAAATGTGACCAGTAACCAGAAACCGTGGACAGCTGTTTCGGCCTTGTTGGGCCTAGTCAGCACGGTGAACTAGATACTGGTTAAGTTCCCACATTTATTTATTTTTTCGTCAGTGTTTATAACACCTTGTGGCATTAGTTTATGCCCGGTTCACTGAGCATGCTCGTAGTATCTCAAGCTGTGAACCAATATCCCACATGGCTGGGTGACGTCCAGCACCATATTCAGAATTTTAAATTATTCAGCTTGCACTTTGATGGAATCTCTATTTTTTATTTATTTTTTTTTTACAGACGGATGAAGTTAATGAACTAGTGGAACTCACCACTGGTTTATTTGATGCTGAATCGCCAGTATTCAAGGACTTACTTAAATACAGTCTCATGATCGGTGCAGGTCTTGGGATTATTGGGATAATTTGGGAGATTTATTACTGGACAAATAAGAAAAAACTTAACAAGATTAGGGGTAAGTAGTCTCCATGCAATTCTGTCACTAGAGTGTCGTCCACATATAGACATAAACCTGAACACAAGAAAGATTGATAAGTTTTTTATGTGATTGAGTACAGTTCCGTCTGAAAAATATTGCAGCCTTCTTCAGCCAAAGCAAGCGTAATATTTACGTAAATTTTATAGGAAATACTAAAAAATGAGCTGCTATGATTATAGTTAAATAAACATGAAACCACAGATTGTCCATAAAATGTTCACTGTAGTTTCTTTAGGTTCAAATTCGAGTACAATACTTTTTTCTCTTCTCTCACTTTACACTGGTGATGTAAGCATAAGCAACATACACAAACTCAAGGTCCGTCCAAACGGAAACGTTTTTATTTGTAAACGATTATTTTATTATTATTATTTTTTGAGCGTTTACATGTCCCGTCCACACGAAAACGCTAATCGTTCAGTTTTCACTGTAAACGCTTCTTTTTGAAAACGCTTTTCAAAGTGACTATTTTCGAAAACACTCATCTACTGTTTCCGTGTGGACAGTCGTAAACGCTTCTTCGAAAATGCTGGACCATGTGACTCATTTCCAGCTTTTTTTAAGTAGGATAAAAACGTTTGTCGGCGCATGTTCAATAGTGCCTAGGATCCATGAGTCTGCGTATGTTCAGCTTTAGGCTCAGATTTTAGCCGTCAGGGATTCGTGCTTGCGATACTCATATCACGAGGATGAGTCTCGCGGACGCACGAATCCCTGACGGCTGGAATCTGATCGTATATAGCTTACGGTGAAACTTACTTGCGTCGTTAGTGTATTTTTTTAAAACTGAGTGTTGTAGCTTAGATGATCTTGGGAATGCAATATCGTTGGAGTATTATCGAACGTCTATTGTCTCACTATATTTTCAGCTTCTAATTAATTCCATAGCAATGCACTTCAACTGTAGATTTTCCAAGTCTCTTTTCAGTATGAAACTGTAACCATTATTTCAAATTGGCTTATTTTCAGCATCATCACCAGCTTATCAAAAGAAACAGTTACTACAAGAGGTACTGGGAAAATTCACAAATGATTTTGTGGAGGAGTTACAGTCATCAATAAGTAACATGCGTCAGCAGCACGCTAAAGAATGGAAAATTTTAAAACGATTTAAAGGAAAGGATTATTTCGACCATGCAAGAAATATGATCGCTTTGGATAGACTTATGATCAAAAAACAGAAAAACGAAACATTCTTTTGAAAGCGCTGTATGATTTTATCTCTATGGTCGTGGTCTTAACACTATCATTTATCTCATAAGACAATTGTTTACCGCATGCAGTAATAGTCAAGCTTGGCATGTACACGACTTACACACCTTATGCATGTGTACATATATATTAGACGATAGATTTGCTGTGCACAGGCCCGTTGCAAGCATATTGATAGGGGATGTTCGATTTCCACCAAATTCGGCTGGGATTAGGAAGTGCACGTTTAAATGACCTGCACAAGTATCAGAGCGCACGCTGGCCTTTGGAAAGTGGAATGAAAATTTTATTAGATAACTAGTATTTCAGGGAATTTGTTTTTCTAAATTACGCAAAATTTGAAAGCATCAAACTAATGTAAAGAGTTTATGTAGTTTTATTCAATGAAGACCAGAATTTTAAGCCAAGAAAAATTAGAGAAGAGAATCCATTAAAAACAGGAAAAAAAGAAAAGAAAAAAAAAGAAAAAAGAAAAGTTGTTGGCCCTGGTAGGACTCGAACCCGTTACCCAAACAAATTAGTATGCTAATTTTATGCAAAATTGACCGTGGTCTTGACCATGCATCCAGACAAATCGCTGAATCATCGCATGTTACGTATAGGATGGAGATTTCGGCCCCTTCCGCGCTATCCGGTAGAACGCAGCAAGCTTCGCGGTCAAAAAGGGAGGAAACAGTCGGATCCTAGGCCATAAATGACTGCACCTTACCACTAGGCTAACTGGTCTACTGAGGGATTTGGAGGACAAAATAACCTAGTGTATCGCGTGAATGACTGTCTATTGTTGTGCAAATTACGCGATCCCGTGGCGCAGTTGGAAAACCTTTGCACTGTGAAGCAAATGAGCAGATGTAAGAGCCGGGTTCGAAACCGGCTAGGGCCATTTTATATTTTTTAATTTTTAATTTATTTAATTTTTTCCTGCCTCAAAATCAAAATTAGTAGTTGCTTAGAAAACAGAGATAAAAAAGACAGAAAAAGATTATGAAAAAATAAATAATAGAAATACTCCAGTTTTTAAAACTAAGAAATCGTTAACATAGATAGCTGAATGTCGGAGTTTTGATAAAAGCATAATTTAGCAACATTATTCACCCAAGGTTCATTTAGAGAAAAATGCATGTGACTGTAGTTTCTTAATTGACAGTACTAGTAGCCTAAGCTAAGCGGCTATCTCTGTGGAAAGGGAGGGGTTCGTTCGAATCTTCGAACCACCCCAAGCGACGGGCCTGGTAGAAGCGTACATGCCGCCTCAGCAGCCTTCACCCATTTTTTAAAGAGCCGCACGGGCAACGCTATAGCTACGACGCAACGCAACGCAGCCTGAAGCTCAACGGCCACAAACGTATTCGCATGCACTATTAGCAGTTTCATGGTAACTTTAAATCAGAATACGATAAAAAAATAATAATACGATATTTATCGTCCATATATTTCATATCATGCAGCAAAGAATATTTGCTAAAAAGAAATAAACTGTTGTTAATTAACGTGCACATTTTTCGTTTGTTAATGTTTTGTCAAGTTGTGTTTTGTTTTTCGAGCTGAATGATCAACTAAATCCGTTTGTAGATACATACGTTCTCTGGGGAGGATCCAGAAAAGATCCAGGAAAAAGATTCGAAAAACTGTGCTAAAAATGGCTGTATCCGCCGATCCGAAAACCCCCATGTCCCCCTCCCCGAAGGAGACGTGCGCTCCCATTGCTCCACCTAGCATCCTCCCATGATTCTATTACTTTCTAGAGTACCTGTTAGAAGTTTTTGTTTGCACAAGTTCAGTAAAATAACTATCCAGGCTATTTTGTATCTACGATGATTCCCAGAAAACTTCAAATGGAATGAATTCTAGTATACTAAACAATCTTTGTTTAACGAAGATTCATTTTAATGAAAAATCACCTATTAAACTTTGCGATATGCAGTGCTTGTGCACTTTGGCTCCTTTTGTTAAATGGGGTTGAAAACAGAAGAGAAGAAAACTATTTCTGCTGAATATTTGGAAAACAATGGTCAAAGCTGATTGTCGCATGAGTGATAATATCAGTTACTGGTTTGGGCTTCCTGTGCCAAAGCTAAATTTGGTATTTTGGGTTCCCTGTGCTGTTGCAAACACTTTGGTTGCCAAGACGATTTCAGCAAAAGGGCAATGGATTAGCAAAATCTCGCCAAGAAATCACCATAATAATCAGTCACAACGATATTTAACAATTCTAAAGATGACCTGAGGTGTAGTGTAACCGTCTAGAAGGATAAGAGTTCAAATATTGGGTAAAAATGGTCGAAAAAACTAAACCTACGAATGGTCTTGCCAAGGGAGCCGTTGATGGCCAACGAGCAACAGGTTCGTTCAATGTCTTTGAAATAAGAACATACAACTCAAAATTTTAGGGTTTTGATGAATTGAAAAGTTTATCATGATCATTTAGGGCTTCTGGTTGTTTGAAAAAAGAAAATATGAACTTGGTCTCGCTGGTAGAAGTTTTGGTGTACTGTTTCTTGCTCCTCGTGTGTTGTACCGATGTAAGCTTATATAGTGAAAGCTATAGAGTCGCATAGCTGCCAACCCCCAAGGCTTTTGTATCTGGAGATCAACATTTTCCCCTTAGAATTGGGTCGATTTTCACGTTCAGTGGGGGGGGGGGGGGGGGGGGTGAATAGATTGGGTCGATTTTCACGTTCAGTGGGGGGGGGGATTCGGTCAATTTTCACGCTCAGTGGGGGGGGGGGGGGGGGTGTTGAAAGACAATATTTCAAGAAAGATAGACGATATTTCAGATAAAATGGCGGCGATTTTAGGATTCGAGCGATTATCCGGGAGATTTAGGTCTTTATCCGGGAGACCGGGAGACGAGGCCCAAAATCTGGAGACTCCCGGATTATCCGGGAGGGTTGGCAGCTATGGAGTCGTATCAAAAATTCTTGTATATAAAGATATACTTGACAATCCATATTGACCTCTCTGTAGGTAGTATATTAAAGAAGGTAGCCAGGTCACTTGACAGTGTGCCAGAGACTAAAGAATCACCTATGATGCAAGGCAATGATAACAATGATAACATACCAGGAGAGGTATATATTATAATTCACTCAATTGTTCTTATATAATACATTGTAGTTGTTGTTGATGAAATTGATGATTCATTCAATTATCAACATCATAATAATGATCAATGAATACTGTGGGAATAGCCTGGTTATTCAGGTTATTATGGTTCTCAGAAAAAGGAATGTTCCACCTTTGCCAATGATGTTGGTATCCTAGCCTCATTAAACATAGTTAATTTTATTTAAGGAAAAGGTCTAATCATGCAGTTGCTTGACACTTTTCTAGAATTATAGGGAAAGATTATTACTCAGGACTCTAAGTGCACAATTCATGCTGTCGTCTTCAAAGTGCAGAACTGCATGAACAAGATATGTTGAACAAGTTAATAAAATCCTTAAACAGGCATTTTGGCCTTTTATGCCACATAAATAATATTTTGCACTGATCATGGGAAATGGTCTCTTGATCAATATTTTCCAAATCATCAAAAGAAAAAATGCTTTCAAGATTGACTTGCTCAATTTTACGATCTTTGCAAATATAAGGTATCAATGGCTTTCAAAATTATATGCGAGAAATAAGGCCTGTGTATAAGCCCTCTTTTTGAAGAGAACTAGGAAATGGTAAATATACCAAGGAGGGGCCTGCAATTAGCACTCATTCCTTGTCAAAATGAATTGTTTAATTAGGTATATCAAATATTTTGATAAAATTTTATTTAGAGAAGTCAATTATCTGGTAAAGAGGAAGAGACTGCCAAGTTCAGGGCATTGTGTGAGGGTGTTCAAAATCAACTGGCATTGTTTCAAGTGTCAATGGTAGAGTTGTTGGCTTTAAAAGATGAGCTTTTAAAGGTACTCTATGTAATGATTAAATTGTTGAAAACAGACATGTATGTATATTTTACGGTGGTCCGATGCTGATTGTGAAGGTTGTGTAGTAACTAACAATATTGTACCATTAACTAAAATTCCATCTGGACATTCTTGACAGCATGCTCTGCCTCCAAGTTTGCTGGTAAAAGTTGCACTTGTCACATCTAAGTTGTTTAGAGGGTAAGTGCTCAACTATTAAAATTCTCATTCACCAAGAAATATGATGATCATGAAATAGCCAAACCATTTATTGATAATGCATATGCATGTATTTTGGTTAAGTATATACATTAATATTTTCACTTAAATCTATAATAATTTCTATGCTGCATAGTCATTTTCACCTCAAATGCCTACATGTATTGCTCAAAATACCAAACAACTTATCCAATTTATCTAACTTATTAAACTAACTAATACCTTGGCTGATAACGTGTAGCACTCACTGTACCCCCTGTATAGGATAGGATATATAGGATATGATCAAAGTACCATCACTGGATGTTTGTTCCCTGTGTGATGACCATGAAAATGTTGCAGTGTCACATTCAGGAGACCATTATTTTGTTTTTACATTCTCTTCTTGATGGTGACATCAATTACAGTCATTTTGAACATAATTTGTAAGCAGTTCATGTGGAGTTCTTCCTTCACCTTACATTTGTGTATCCAATAAATCTTTTAGATAAATAATTTTCATATTCTTTATTTATCAGTGCATCTGACTTAGCAATACCAGTGAATGAGCTTGTTAGGCTGGTTAAACTTTACTCTGCTCCATGGGAATCTAAAAGTGCTGCTTTGAAGAAACTTCATGAGGATTATGAAAAGTATGCTTATTATTAACAGTTTGATTAAATATTATTTTGTACATCATATTTGTAATGGTTTCTTTCATGTACCTTGCTGTTGGTTTTATATTTACATGTACCTGCCAATCACACATGTACAACTGAGTTTGTATAATTGTCTAGGTAATGCTTACTGGTCCATGTATACCTGTCCACACGCAAACAAATACAATACTGTACGTAGCAATGTGTACATCACAGTTGTACCATGTGACTGTCCAACCATGCACTGTTACAGAAAAAAATGCAAAAGTAGAACTCAATCCTAAACCTGCACTATTGCACACAACCATTGAAAGGGTGAATACATGGTGCATTAGTTTACCCTGTGTTGCACACAGTGCTGAATACTTTCCTCAAGTAATCTTATGTTACAATTATAAAAATTGCTACATTTTGAATGGATGTTAATTTCTTTTTCTTCCTTGATGTTATTTTAGCAAACAAAGGCAGCTTAATGTGGCCTTGCAGAAACTTGTACTAGTTGGGATTCAGGTAAGTACATTGTACGTTGTAATTAAGTATCCATTCAATATTCTGATACATCTCAACCAATGACTTTTAATTATCTGTAGGCAGATAGAATGGCCCAAGAGAGAAGGGTTTTAAACTGGGAAAGGCTTTATTCAAGAATAATGGTAAGTTAAAATTCTTGACTGGCGTTAAATAAATGTACAAATAGAACAGATTAAGGGGACATTTCAATCAGCACAGTACAGCTTTGTAAGGTATATACAGTTATAGTAATGAATAATCAGTGCTATGTATGGTAAGTTGTTGGTATTAAAGCTTATAGGAAGTGGTTGGTAAGTGGTCAGCAAAATGAAATGATGGCCTGCATCTCATGTACACTGTAGAAACACTGTAACCCTCTTGTGTATGTCTTACACTTTATTTCCCCAATGAGAAAAAAATAAGACTTATTTTGCACTTGTAAGTTTATAAAAAAAAGTCAACAGACTGAATTAACCAAAAGGATGTTTTTAAATTTCATTATTAAGCTAAAAACTGCAAAAGAGTCATGAATCAAATCTTATTTCTTTTGAATCTTTTTCTGATCTACTATAAATAACATTATTTTAAATGCAGACTTCTAAAGCTCATGGATATCGATGGAAGTTTCTTATTGAGTCATTCAAAAAGAAGATCAAAACTGGGTAGGTTTTATGTTTTCTATGTTTGTATAATAAATTGTAAGCTAAGTCTGTTGAGCATTGATTGATATACAATTACTCTATCCACATGTAGTGAGATATATGAAGCTGGTACAAGCACTGATGAAGACATGGAGAAAGAAAAAGCCAGGAATGCAAGACAATTGGAAACTATAAGACGAAAATCTATGAACAAGGAGACCACAGCAAAGCGTATTATGAAAGAATCTGTAACTCTTGATGGTGCAAAGAGTAGTGTGGTAACAGTAAGTATAACTTTAAACTGATAGGACATTGTATTTCAATCTAAACTTCATTAATTTGTGTACACTGTATATAGTATTTCACTGTTGCATGTGGTCATTATAGAGAATTCTTCATGTATCTGTGAAAATGGCATGACCACAGTACAGTTAACAATGTGGTTAGAGCATGAATATCAAATGTTTCTATAGACATCTCAACAATGACATGGTCACAGAAGAGGGTGGTTTATTCCACATTTGTACAAAATTTGCTCTATATGCTATACCCATTAGAAAGTAGCCATTTATTGGAATAAAATGGTAACACTTTTGGACTAAATTTCAAGTCCACAATGTCTTCTTGTGTTACATGAGTAGATAATGTGATCTCAGGAACAAAACTTAGGTCAAGGTGAGGTGGTGCAGAGGGGTTTATTAGAAAGTGACCTAGCTTGTACATCAGGTTGGGAGATCTATCCAAACCAGGGGCATTTTCAACCTTTTGTGAAGTAGATATGTAGATACAGTACACTGTACCTAAATCTACTGTATATGTAATGTATTATTGTATAATTTAAGTAATTGTGCTGATTCTTCATTCAGTCAGCACCTAAAAGTGAAGTCAAGGACACACATGTAAGCTCAGAAGATGATGTTGTCAGTGACTTTGATGGCACTAGTGTCAAAGAAGATGAGGAACAGTTCACATTACAGCAAAGTCCTGATCAACCTAGGTAATTTGGTGTTCCATCATTTGTATATTTTATTTGACTGTACTGCATGACTATACATTTTGTACTCTATTACAAGATTGACAACCCAGCTAGTGCATAATCAATGATATAAATGCTACAGTGTACAATGTACATTTAATCCACACTTAAATCTGGATAAATTTGAAATATCTTCATTTTTGCGAGTTGAAAAACATTTTGAAAGACATGCAAGAAAGTGGACATGGAATGTTATTGAAATCACAAACTTTTTGTTTCTCTGCAGAAAAGGGATAATGTCTCCTCAACAACTTTTCCCCTCTAAAAAAACTGGTAAGAATTGTAAAAATTAGAAATAATTGGACCATTAATGTGTGATAACTGTTTTTTAAATACCTTATTACATTAAAATTTTGGTGACATACATGTATAAATTTTACAATTTTGGAAATTATAAAATTATTTCGTGACACTTTATTTTTGCGATTTGGCAATATAGTCACTTTGTAGTTCACTTTAATTATGTGAATTTAAGATGATCTATTTTACAAAACAGTTTTTCATGTATAACGACACTAGTTATATCCTGGTTAGTCTTGAAGTCAGATGTCAGTTTAAGGACCTTACTATTTAAGACATTTTTCCTTGAAGTTGAGGAAGAAGGCAGTAGTGTTGATGAGAACCAAGAAACTGTACATGAATAAGAATAGTCTGATTGAACTTCAATTTAGAAATGTTGTATTGGCAATAAATGCATACAGCCACATACTCTCTTTACTATCAAAGTACAAAATACCAGTCACTTGATTGTAGCATCATTTTATATTTGTGATACTTATTTTTGTAACACTTTATTTTTGTGAGTTTTTTTTAAATAATGAAAATTGCAAAATTAAAATGTCACAAAATTTGACTTAATAAGATAAAACATGTCACTTATATTTAATAAAATAATTATACTTTCAGAAAAGAAGCCACGCCCTAAGATAAGTTTTAGCTTCAAGGCACCCTCTGATGATGATGATGATGCTGACAGTGATGACAATAAAAGTACTGGCAAGCCTGGACTGTTTCAAGTAAAGCGTACGCAAAGTTCTACATTAAAAAAGAGTGGAAGGGGAAGTGTACAGTTTGCTGAGGAAAAAACAAAAGCTAAACCAAAATCACGGGTATGTCTTGAGAAAAATATAATCAGTATAGATGAAACTGGTATTGCTGCTGCTGCTGATGATGATGATCAAGGTGATGATGATCATAGTTGTCAGGGCAACAGAGGATGTATGTGTGCTGTTTAATGTCAAATGTGATAATTATTACCATCTTTTGAAATTAGTACTGAACATGTAACTTCTGTATGTCATACATATACACTATGATTAAAAAATAACAGCTGATCAGTTTTTGTTGTTGATAATGATAATGATGATGATGGAGTGGTCACTCAAGTGCAGGGAATGTGAAGGTGGGGGCCAGTTTTTATAACAATGACTTTTTGGAATGTGTCTATTCTAGCCTTACATGTACATGCATACATTTTACAAAGTTCATGTGAAAGAGGGTTTACGACACGTCAACTTGTAAAAAATTAAATGAGTCAGAAAATCAGACAATATCATTTGATAGCAAATAAACATTTGTACTAGAAAATACTTGATATTAAAATCCCTTGTGTAATTTTAAAAAAGTCTCAAAAATGTTTATATGTCTTTTGGAACAGCTGGTATTGTTTCAGACTATTCACTCTGGAACAGGGTGTATTTTTATGGCATTTCATCTGGAACAGGGTATTGATTGTAGACATTTTGCTCGCTGGAACAGGGTCAGGGTTTGTGGGGCTCAGCGGCACATCCCTACCCAAAACTGTAAAGATTCCCCCCAAGTCATATACCTGATACATATATAAAAACTGCTCTATACAGTATGGATAGTATGTGTGATCTGAACAATTAATTTTCCAGGTGCGAGGTGTAAAGTTTTTCAGTCTATCTGATGAGGAAGAAGAAGATACAAAAATTTCACAACCAAAACATCCTGAACCCACTCCTGCAGTGATAACAAAGGTTATTACAGAAGATAAAGAATGTTGGACAAATGAACCTGACTGTGAAAGGTGAGAAATTAAGGATCCTGGGAGGGAGGGAGGGGGAATTCCATAATACTTGGATGAAATGATTGTCAGGACTTTTTTTATTTTGACCCCCAAATGGAAGTTACCTAAATGGACGTGGTTATTCTTGGCTATTCTATATTGCTGTGCAATTCACCATTACAAAATATAAATTGTCCTTTGTTATTAGATTTCTCCATGTTCGTTTATACAGACCTGTTTGTAAGAAAGGTAAGAATATTGTTGTAACTGACCTGTAATTATTGTATTTTTTGTTGCTTACTATTACATGACAGTACAATGTAGAATGTACATGTACTTTCATGCTAAAATGGCCTAGCATTTCTTTACCTTCTTGTTCATTCATTCATTTGTTCATCCATCCATTCATTCATGAATATTATTATTCATCCTTCCATTCATTTATTCATCTGTTCCTTCCTTCCTTCCTTCCTTCCTTCCTTAATTCATTCATTTATTTATTCCAGCTGACTCTCCATGTTGTACTGTTGTGTTTATGGGACATGCACTGAAGACAAACACATATGACTCACCCCTCCCCCCATCATCTACCTCTCCTGAACCACCTGTTGAAGAAACAGACAGCAAAGCAGGTGACAAGACTAGCAAGGGCAGTAAAGTACAGCATGACCCAGGAGATCAGTCATCAGGAGACACAAGTACTTCCCTTGAAGAAACTCTAAGGTAGAGATTTTTTTTGACTTTTTTACTTCAAGGTAGCTCCATATAGCTTTACATAGCACAATATTGGACAGTCATGTGGGCATTATATACAACTTCATTTTCAGTAAGCCCTTATCCTTATAGATTAAGTTCCCTGAATTTCCAGAATCTTTTTCAGTAGCTTCTACTGTTATGCTAGTATTTCACTATTGTCTTGCTGTTTTCAAAAGAGCTTAAACATTTGAATATGAAAAGAAATTTCGTATTAAAAAATATGGAAGTTTAGGCATAACACATCAGAAATGTATATGATAAAGAGGAATATTCAGATATAGACATGTAATTTGATCAAACAATTATGAAAACTAATAAGATATAATTATAATGATAATTCTTGATTTAGTTTTGAAGAACTTCTGTTCAAGCTCCCTGACAACAATGGCTATGCTCCTGGGGAGAAACCTATTGACCTTACTGAAGAACAGATTAAGGTGGCTGTGCACCCTGTACCCGAACAACCCATGGTTGCCATGGCTGCAATACGATATGGGGATCTCAAGATTTTGGTATGGCATTTAGTATTACTACCTTGTTTTCTTGAGAAATTGTAATGATATCCCCTTCTTGAATAAATAAGAGCACCCTGTCCTCTATCTAAGATGTATATATATCTGTCCTGTAGGATCAGTTTGAAGGTCGATGGTCACATACAGACTTTACCAATGAAATACAAACGTTTCCATTGATGTCTACGTTATCTGATAGAGACATGCCTTTTGGGAGTGAATGTGGTCATGTTCCTGTAGTCTGTTACATGGTAAGACTATTGAACATTACAGTTTACTTGTCAAGTTGAATTACAGCTCATCCAAATTTTTCTTTTGCATGTAATTTACACAACAGTCTAAAGTTGAGAGGTAACACATATATGCGTCTTGTTTATCATTTGTATAGTGTATAATTTTTATCTTTGTTCTTGTATTATTATAGATAATAAAATTTCACGATCATTTTGTAATCTATTTTGTATTATATTTTTCCTTTTCATGTAATGTGACAATTCAGCCCTAAAATGTTATCTAAAGAAACAGAAACAGAATCATTTGAACAGTAAGTCAATAATTACGGCGAGTGATTATATTTAACCAGTGAAACAAAGATGACTACTTAGTTTGTACTAGTTGATAAAGAACAAAAGAAAACCTGGATGGATTTAGAGTCTGCTACTAACTAATAGTTTGCCAACTTTCTTACGGGCTAAATAAAATCACTCTAAAGACCCCTTCTAAAGGCCCTTCTAATAATGAAATTACTGTAAAAGGAACGCGTCGTTGGTTTGTGACGCGTTCCTTTCCATCTCACTAGAAACTAAAATAATCGGGTACAATAATATCTGTAAATGTGAGATGTGAAAAATAAAACAATCTTGAATCTTGAATTTCTATACGACAAATCAGTTTTATGTTTTTCACTTCAACATTGCAAATGAAAATTGCTCAAATATTCTCACACGCGAGCATAAAAAATTTTGTCAAGGAAATTTACGCGTGTGGAAGGCCCTTAACACAGGGAATAAAATCATGCTAGAGTAGATTTCGTATGACTGTGAAAACGGCACCGCACAGTTACGGCAGGAATTTCGAATGTTTTTATAGACAACACGGCACTGACACGGCCACGGCACGGTGCGGTCCGTTTCACACTCATACGAAATCTGCTCTACCTTTCGTGCTGCAACGTAGTTGAAGAGCAAAGTTACATATATCGCGACCAACGAATTTCCTTTGTTGCATCAAGTAGAATCGGCCTTTACTCTTTGCAACAAAGAAAATGTATTCCGCGCTGATCGGTGATACGATAATGATTTGTTGTCAGTTGCAACAAATTTTTTATTATAACAAAACGTTTTACCCTGGACAATACTGATCTGGATTGACCTTATAAAAAGAACACTATTTACGTCAAGATTATGAAAAATTTCCTTTGTGCGGAAGAATGTCATTCTTTTTTCGAGGAAAAGTGAATCCAGAACAGTTTTATCCAAGATTTTGTATGTACAGTATAATTAACTGCATTTTTTTTCCCTAGGCTCATTCGAAACGAGATAGAGGAGAGAAGAAAGTGAGTGTTGGCTTTTATCAGACATTACAATTTGCAAAAACGCGCGTGCGCGTGTGCAAGGTAGCCAGCCAAAAAGCGCGGGCTTTATATCTCAAACATGTTAGAAAAATTACATACAATATAGTTTAGTTTAGTCTGCAAATACAGTCACCGCGCGTGGCGCGCGATACTTTTACTTAAATGTTTTAGGCATTTTGTATTCGCAAAGATAAATATTAGTCCCACAATAAGTGATCTCTTAGGATTTTCTCGCATGTTTTCCTCTTACAGACTTGAGGAACAAGAACGAGAGGCAGTCATGAGAGGAGTAAGTAGCTATTCTTAGCAAAAATGTAATTTGTTTACTGGTACGTAGTTAGTATAAAGGTTTGCTAAACTGTTTCTCTTCACTACAAGGTATCTCCACCTCGATACACCGAGTCTGAGTTTCAGTCTATTCGGGATTCACATGCTGAAGAAGTCCAAGCATTACACGAGGAATATGAGTACGTCTTTTACCTTCTTTTATCCACTGTATACTACAAATGTTTTTACTGAGTGCAGCAAACTTGAATGTGTACACTAATAAAGAGAGCAGGGTTTTTTTGGTACTCGATCTGCTACACCACACCAGTCGTATGCACATCTTGGTTTGTTGGTTGTTTTGCATGTTTTGTTTGCTTCCTGCTTGTTTTTTTCGTGCTTGATTGTTTATTTCTCTTGCTTGTTTGTTTGTTTTTTGTATGCTTGTTTGTTTGCTTGCTTGCTTGTTTGTTTGTTTATTTTGTTTTGTTTGCTTGGGTTTTTTTTCTTTCTTGCTTGTTTATTTCTTTGCTTGTTTTTTTTGTTGTTGTTGTTGTTGTTGTTTTTTGTGTGTGAGTGCTTGTTTGTTTGCTTGCTTGTTTGTTTGTTTATTTGTTTGTTTTATTTGCTTATTTAATATTTGTTTTTTGTTTTTCATAATTGTGATTCCTTCATTATAGAACGATTACTATCTAGTCACATAACAGTTCGTTGCATGAGTATTAGAACATATGTTGATGGACAGCGTTTTTGAGAACGACTGTAGCTATCATAATGCAATATATATGTTAATCTTCATTTATGGTGAATATGATTATAATATATGTATCATATATTTGTCCACAGGAGACGACTAAATGAGCTTGCACAAGGATTGGACTCTTTCATTGGAAACGAGGAAGAGATGAGAGAGTTTGTAAATGGTAATAAATAAGCTTATACTACTTTTTCTTTGAGCTGTTCCTCTTTACGCGACATTGATGTTATAACCAACTACCTGGGTCCCCGAGGATGACTAACTCCCCAACGGCCGTGCGACAGTGAAAATGAGCAATACTAACCTTGAAAAGAGGGTGCAAAACATACTAAACGCGTTATAAATGATTTGTTAAAACTTAATTTTTAAGCTGCTACCTCGCCGCTCATAATACGATCACCATCGCCCATCCGATCATCGACTTCGTTACAATCTGCGTCACCGTTACGAGCTCAGTCTGCACATTCTGTCATGCAGTCACAGGGGACATCTGAACGAACACCGCGACCACCTACTGAGGAGAGGTAAGCAACGCCAAATATCTTCTTCAAATACCTTATGTGTTCTGTAAGCATTCTGAGCAACCTGCTATTTAACGATACCAAAAATAACAAATAGTGCTTAAGCGCATTTGATTATATTTATAGAAAATGGCACTATATAAATATTAAATATTATTATTATTATTATTATTACTTATGATAAGATACGTGCATTCCTTCTCTTGGCTTTCTCTTAGTAATATCGCTTGGCGGAAATCTAAATCAATTACCACCGTTTGCACGTAATTACATGCTCCGTGAGACAAAAGTCTTGATATGGAATATGTGGTTATCTATAAGCAAAGTTAACTTGGAGTGGATTGCTGGCCAGCGATTTGGTTGTTTTGTGTCGCGCATGCGCACACGCTCGTGGTTGCTTGCTGTGGCTCCATTGCTGTTCAGTTCATAAGCTATCATGAATCCAACACAAGGTTCAGATAGTCATACAAAAAGGTGGAGTTTCCCCATATTAATGGTGAAAACGAATTCCGCCTATTTGGGAGACTGTGTGAACAATAATGTCTTCACAGTGGCCTAATACCTTATTCACAATCAAGACTTTTGTCTGATGTAGGGCGTAATAGACCTTTTACAGTCTCCAAACTGCTACATCACATCGAGTTTAAAGGCGGTGTTACACGAGACGATTTTTATCGACGCTTTTCAGCGCAACGGCGTTGCGTTAAAAATCTTTCTCGTGTAACATGACACTTGGAAGGATTATCCTTGCAGTTTTCGCTTCGGCAACGCGTTGCGAGTTTTTGAATCCAAGTCAGAAACTCGCAATGCAAAATATTGCAAGTTGTTGCAATTTTGCGCGGAAAATCGTCGTTAAAAATCGTCTCGTGTAACACCGCCTTAACGTTGACCGAGCATTGATACAGATCCTCTTTCTTTTGACATGTAAATCAGTGTTATTATAAGAACCTCCGCTTGTTTATTCAAACCCTTCTGGTTCATTTGTGTGCATTTCTTGCATTTTCACGAACTGCTACCAGAAATCCCAAGAATGTATTACGCCAAGAGAGCATAAATATTTATGCTCTCTTGATTACGCGCAGTAAATGCAGGCTGCCGTTGAGCAAGATAGAACTGTAAAATGGTATTGTGAATACGGTGGTAAATGTAATATCAAATGAACTTAAGTAAAGTTTCTTCATAGTTAATGATAGTTTTATTTTGAGCCTTACATGATTTCTTGCATTAATTGCTAACTCTTCATATTATTAGAGCTACTACGTCACCTCGTAAAGCAAGACCAAGGATCCCAAACCTACCAACATGGGGTAAAGATCTACCACATGATGTAAGTTTGGCTTTGAACATTCCCCGCCATACATTGTATTGATTCAACTTTCCCTGGAGAAGAAAAAGATGCTTGGGATTCCCACGTAGTTACAAATTGTACATCAATAATTGCTACTTCAATTTTTATCTGCTATTTTATTTTTTCTTTCAGTTCCTAGTTCGCTTGGAGATGTTTAATGAAAACAGCGAAAAATATCGACTTGAACTTGAAGACAAAACCAAGAAAGCTGTAAGGGAGTGTTTATGTGCAATTTCTTTCATTCACCATTCACTATGAATATCATACGATCAATCCAACATAATCCATTGCCCTTACCGCCAACTAGTGAAAGTTGTAGTACTCCCTAAACTAGAATCCTCCTAAAACAACTCTTGATTTTGAGGGCCCTGTGGAAATATAGGGACGAGAAGGGCCTGACACGAAATGCGAGAGGGAAAAAAGACGAGAGTTGGGATCCCTTTCTCCAATTTTACACAGAAAATCCAAACCTAAGGGTTTACCTAGAAGGTTAGGCCAACTCATATTTGGTGTGTTTGCAGATACAACAAAAGTATGAGCTACAAATGGCTGTTCAAAACAGGCTTAGTATTCCAGATGATGAACACGTCCCACAAGAAGGTAAAATTTGAAAAAAAAAATCTTTTAGAAGAGAGTCATCTTGCTGTCTCAAATCTACCACTAATGGACTCGGAGTGGAAACACGAGCTCAGGGACCTGTTTCTCGCCGAGACCCAATAACTGCGATAACCGTACGGGGTTCGCAAAGCGGCGCAAAGCAAGGGAAAAATGACGAGAGTACACGAACACCCGTCAGTTTCTGCACCTGTAAACTTGCCTGTAAGATGGTAGAAATTGAAAATATTGTGCGCTTCGAGAAACACCCGTAAACCACACGATTAAAAACGCATTGCACGTACTCGGAAGTTTCGAAAATAGAACCATTCGAGTAAATCTTGAAAGTTAAGGCTATCCGTGAAAAGTTGGTGCTTATTTTTCCCTAAAACATCACTTTAGTTGTTATCTTTCCCTGGCCAAATAATACACGAGAAACTCGGATTATACACGACAGTTGAATCGATGGTACTTTTATTTGTAAACACGAACGCGTCCACAAATTCCCGCCGAATTTCCGAGCATGCACAATGCGTCTTTCACCCGTGACCCGTAAACTTTATCGGGTAAGTTAACGGGTCCGTAAAGCTATCGGGTATTTCGAGTAACGGGCTCCAGTTCCGTATTTGGACCTGTGACCCCCCCCCCCCCCGTCTCCCCCCCCCCTCCCCCCCCCCCCGCCCCCGGACACTAGTCTGCTTGGGTTCTTGTAATGTGCGAAATCACGACTTCGAATCTCTTTTGAAGCTCGGATTTTTTTCCGAGTTCATTTTTGGACTCGATAAACTCACAGAGTAAACGTCGAGCGACTTACGATCCAAATGTATTTAATTGTTGTGTAGAGGTTTGTCTGCCCGCTGTCTTTATGCCTACCAAGACAGGATTAATATATACTCCTAAAGCTCATTCATATTTCCATCCACCTGGTAAGTCACTCGTCTATCTATTTTACAAAGG
Organism: Telmatactis stephensoni; assembly: GCA_029948255.1. Lineage (NCBI taxonomy): Eukaryota > Metazoa > Cnidaria > Anthozoa > Actiniaria > Isophelliidae > Telmatactis > Telmatactis stephensoni. The sequence goes on from JALIZF010000768.1 coordinate 41,739, forward strand.
TTTTTATCAGTGTCTTTAAATTTATCTATTTTATTTGTGGAGTTTTTAAGTCAGGACACACGATGCAACATTGCGCTCAACAGTAGATCGAATAGCACTGTGTGTCCACCCTTGCAGCTGTTGAGTGGAACAGTTTGCTTCGTATAGCAAAGAAATGGCTGCGGTTTTACACTTGTTGTTTTGCCATCGAATTCACATTTGTAATCATAGAATTTGGCACCGCTCTCAATCTAGTTGCGCACAATGTTGTAAGAAAAGTTGCTTCGAAAGTCCGAGACCTTTTAGTGTGTTATGGCGCGCTACTTGTTATAACGTAGTGTGCTACAAAAATGTTCGTCAATATTGCTCTTTTAAATGGAGCGTGTATGCAACGTAAAGGTAGGCAAGAGAAGAAATTTTATTCGTTGCGCACGTTAAGGCGTATCGTATCTTGCTAGTAACAATATCTAATTGTGAAATATGTTTCTTCTTCTTTGCTATAGGATCATCAGAAGGTCGCCTTACACAACCCCCCTCCGTGTTCAAATTACCTCACTTAGCAGAGATGCGCAACGTATCCTTTCTACGTGTAGGATAACGTTACACGTTACAGTTTTTGTAATAATAGCGGCAGTGAAAGACAGTCATAGGCAAATCCCAGTTGGGACACGCCCAGACGCATAAACGTAACCCTCTAACGAAGTTTCGTTTCCATATGAAACGTTCATGTTATTTGCCTCCAAGAACAAAATAAGCCAATACGCGTAGTTGAACAACATAGATTTCTCGTGTTTCCATCTGTTACTGATTTTGAAAATTACGTATGAATGAAAACTGTACCACACGACACGGTTACGGCGGGAATTTCTTTAAAGGCATCATGCCACGATCACAGCAGTGACAGTCTACAAAAACTGCTTTAATGATTGGAGTAATTTTGGTAGTCATGTTCCTTAACGTTCTCACAGCAAGTCGGGGTGCTTAATCTCCTTGACATGGGTCAACGATATTCATCAAGTCAAAAACAAAAACCAACTGGTGTACCACAAACCGCACCACCACCACCCACCGCCATGCATAACATTGACTCACCTCATATCTATACAGGACGAGCGTGCACTAGATAGTATATCAACATACTAGACTACACCACCACCACCCACTGCCATGCATAACATTGACTCACCTCATATCTATACAGGACGAGCGTGCACTAGATAGTATATCAACATACTAGACTACACCACCACCACCCACTGCCATGCATAACATTGACTCACCTCATATCTATACAGGGCGAGCGTGCACTAGATAGTATATCAACATACTAGACTACACCACCACCACCACCCACCGCCATGCATAACATTGACTCACCTCATATCTATACGGGACGAGCGTGCACAAGATAGTATATCAACATACTAGACCGCACCACCACCACCACTCACTGCCATGCATAACATTGACTCACCTCATATCTATACAGGACGAGCGTGCACTAGATAGTATATCAACATACTTAGATCGGAGTGTTTACCACAAGTACGAATACTATGCATGGACTGTATATGGCATGCAGTCATCTAACTGTATAAGATACGGAGTAGTCATCCAATGACTATCTATGCACAACTAACGTGCATCAGATCGTATAAGGATTGTGTAATACCAATATACATGTACTTAGATCGGGGTGTTTACCCCAACTACTAAAGATTTTATAACAAACACTATGGACTTTTATGTGGCTTACAGTCATCCACTGCATAAGGCACGGACTAAAATTATCCGATGTCTATGCAAGACTTGCATCGTTACTCTAGATAGTATAAGACCTAGTGGCATTAATGTAGCACTAGTGATGAAACTTCTTAGTGATGTGTTTTACAGTAGTGATATTTCTCATTAATTTATTGATAATAAATCAAGGACAGAGTAAGATTGAGTGCAACACACTTTGTGGCCTTTAAAGCGTGATGGTGTGTCAGGCCATACCAGGGCCCCGATCAAACTAGACGCAAGTCATGGTATATTTTGACTTGGTACTTGCGCGTTTTGTTTCAACATCGCTCAACTCATGAAGTTTTTTTCATAAACGCTCAACAGAAATCAGCTAGTTGAATGACAGTGAGAAAATCCGGTTTGTTTTTGTTTGATTATTTGTATCGGTCAAAAAAGACAAACTTAATTACGAAGTTTAGTTGTTGACTGTACAAACGAGCCAAAACTTGCATCAACTTGCGATCAAATTGGAGCAAGTTCAAAATGCTGTCAAGTCCATGCAAGTGAGCGAGCAAACGGAACTCGTGTATGCATTTTTGATCGTTTCTCACTGTAGCCATGCACATGAGCTCCGTTAGAGAAGCAAGATGGCCGAGTAGTGCCGGTCTGTCATCTCTGTGGTCCCTAGTTCGATTCCCGGACGGGGAATTAATCACGTGGCTTGAGTTTCTTGTCCGTTCTCTCCCTTACTTCGAGGGTTTTTTTCTCCGGTTATTCCGGTTTTTCCTTACTCTGTAAAAACGAACTAGTTTCAATCTAAGCTGTGCTCCGTGATCAGACATGGGTTGTACAGTGGCTGCTACGTGTGTATGTAAATTTGTATGCAAATAATATGTAAAGTATAAGTGTCTCGTAATAATGAAAGCGCCCTTGTATACCTTCGACTCGATCACGTTGAGCTGCGCTCATCGTAATCCAGCACATGTACTGCAAGGAAAGGTGATGAGTTACACCAAATTCATTTTCACAAACCTTTAATATTGACATTTTAAAGAAATGGAAATATCAAGACAAAAAAAAACCCCGATAAAAAACCCTACCTCGAAAAGGATTCTGGTAGTTGGGGTAAATGTGATTGGACGATATATAGTGCTACGTCATTGAAACGTCACACACCAGATGGAGGTATTAGTGATGTATTTCCGGGTCCAAACGCGGGGGTCCATTTCTCGAAAAATCCCGCGTTAGTTTCTAAAATCATCAAATAGAGAGGTGACGACCCTCCCCCGTTGCAAGCAAAAGAAAGGCTTGACCCTTCACAAACATTGAATTTTTTTTGATGACCCCCCAAAAAATTAAAACTCCAGATTATAAAGCAATACCCTACAAGATACCAGGGAATGCTAAAACTCTAAACTTCAATTTTAACACCCTAAAAGATATCAAATCGGTGATTTTTACCCTAAGAGATACGACGAGCAGATCCTTTTACAATGGAGTCACACACACACACCCGGAATACTAATTAGCTGTTAGTGTGCTTTTATTAGATGCAAAGGAACAAAAGGAGACAAAACATTTAGCATCTAATCATTTTTATTTGCTTAAAGACTATGAACAGGTGGTATTTTATAGCGCTTTAGAAATAAAGTAATTTTTTTACGCCATAAATATCTTTGGTGGGGCTAAAGCTGGCGGGTCAATTGTGTGACGTCATGTTAAGCAGGTTATTTGTTGCAATATTCATGGCTATCACGAAATGACAAACTTCAGTCTCACTCTTTGAAATTAAGAGTATTGGATTTTAGTATTCATAGGTAACTGGGCTTTTTGAATACTAGCCATCGATATTATTTTTATAGCCTTCTCGCAGACTAATGTAAGTATATCCCAATTACCATGGAAACCATCAAAATCGTGCGATTTGATTGGACGAGCAATTTCAGAGCATCTAATATTTATTCCTCTTTCTTCAATCTTTCGAGCCAGTAGAACATCAAAAGTATGCAAGATGGAGAAACTCTTGTCTCTTTTACAAGGTAAGTAGTTTAACTGCTTTACCATTACTTACCGCAAATACTTAATGAGAAGTGTTTGGACTATTTCAAAGTGAGTGGGAAAAAACTAGCATTCTCATCCCATTTCCTTGCGAGTTTCTGTTCCTCGTCGTCCCTTTCGCTGGATGAGGATCTATTCAACGAATAGCGCTGTCCACCTTTCGTTCAACTGGGAATAGAACTTTAGAAAACTCTTGGTTAGATGTGTATTTACTTGTCGTGCACATCAACATTTTTTAACATAATTCGCACGAACAACAATATATCACTGAGGCGGCTGAGTTTGTCACGAAACGAGTATATATAAGAAATGTCGTGCCAGGTATAAAATAGACAAAATACTCAAATAAACGTAAATTTAACAAAAAACGGAAAGCCACTATTATTTGATTTTTACCACAAATTGGAAAAGTAATTTCTCGTGGAACTGGCTCGAGCCGGCGCGAGCGCACATGCAAAATCAAAACGATAATGCAAATCGATGCATTCTTATTTACCACAGTTTTCTACTCAAGTATGTAAAAGCCTGGTTCAAGCCTAAATACGAGAAGAAAAGGAAAAAAATCATAATCTTTCTTCCTTTTGTCCAATCATGACCAAACTTTGCACAGCTAGCAATCGAGTTTTACGTCCTGAATTTATTTAAGTAAGGAAAACACCAAAAAAGTGATCACTTGACTTGCCACGTGACAACAGGTTTTAAAATTTGAACTAAAAATGCGGTCGCCAGTTTAGCAGGAATGTGAAAACAATGTATGAATGAATGAATGAACTTTATTTAAACACGGTGTCAAATCACTAACTTTACAAGTGCTCTCCCTTTGAGCCGTGTAAAAAATTGCTAAGGAAAATAAATACTAATTTGCTAATCTACTTATACTTAAATAAAAAACGATTTCCAAGACTGATTAAAAAATGTGTATGTTGTCATTGCTAGTACTCTACATAACTGCGTTTGGCAAAGTTGTCATTCATTTCTATTATATAAGAGAGGAATTCGTGAAAACAGGTCACGTTACCATTTTGACAGAATCACGTTTTCTCGATATTCTTCAAAACTAAAACTATGGGACAACTTTTCCAAACGCTATCTTTTTTCAACAGTTGTCCTTAACACTGTGGCATTAAAACTTGTTTTAGCATAAGTTAAACTCGCGACCGCATTTGCAAAAACTAATATTTAAAGCCAGAGGTCACGTGACCACTTTACATCACTATTTTTATAACTTAATCATCCAAAATCTTGAATACCAACTTATGCCTAAATATGAAAACCATAGCAAAGAATCCTAGCGAATAATAAAAATAAACGTGATTTTCAGTAATGGCGTCAGAAAGATTGCGGTAAAAACATTATTTTACAACACTTGATACTAATCTCGCGATCTGATTGGTTGATTAGAGTGTGTCAATAAGAGGACAGACACACTGCTGACGCGTTACGTTTCGGCGCGCGCACTCGTTCAGTTACCCCGTTTGACAAGGATTTTTTTTAACTTTTATCTCAAATAATTGTTGTAAAAAACGCTTCGCTCGTGATTCCACTTGAGTTTTGAACATATTATGGCTTGTGTCAATAAGAGGACAGCCAACTCAAAACTATCTTCAATTTGTTAATTTGTATCATCCGGGGTGTGTGTGTATCGCTTATGTTTCCCTTCAACTGTTTGTAAGGGTCAATATCCAAAGCTTGGATCGATCCGTAGTTAAAATTTGGTTTGGCGACTCTTCATAGTTCTACATCAGTACTTCGTTTTCCACACGCTGGATATCTTGATTTTCAGATCAGACTGATCATAATTAACAAAATATTTTTGAAACAAAAATAAAGAATCAAAACTAAATAAATAGAAAATCTTACTCATTCAAAAGTGTGCAAGTTATTAGCATTAATTATTAGCTTTAAATTATATTATTTATTATATTTTTTTATTAATTATATTTTTTATGTTTTATTTAGGTATCACAAATATGATACCAAGCTCAGAACAGTTGGTTTTGCTGCAGAAAATGGTTTTCCCTGCAAAATATATTGGCCATTGTAAAGTGCTTCATCCAAGCATCACTGCTATGCATCAAGTCATGTATAATTTATACCTTCTAAGGAAAGAGAAAATCAAGACCGCGCCGTACAACACCGTGGAATTAACGTCCAGTGGGATTCACTTGGATTCAAAACATGAGAATCTCACAGTATTTCCTCTCAGCCAAATTGTCATCGCTGGTGTCGCAAGCAGTAAATTACAACTGTTTGGCTTCTATTTCCAAAGAAAAGACCAATTTAACATGGCAGTGGAATGTCATCTGTTGTGGTTTAAAAAGTCAAGGGATGCCAAATCGTTTGCAATTCGAATATCTCAGTTCTTTGAAGAAAGTACCAGTCTTTCATCGGCGTCGGTTACAAAACAAGAATTCTTCGGCAAAGTGTTTAAAGATGAAAAAGAACAGCATAACGAGAGGAAGGAAACGAGAAATGGTTTACCAAATAAAAATAGTCCACCTCACCATCTCAAGAAATCACTCCCTGTAGATGATGTCCTGAAATCAAGAATCCAAAACCAAGAATCTTTAACTCATGTCGATAATAGCATTGAAACATACACAACAGATGTCGAATATTTACCAATGGAATTTTTACCAAAGGGACGAACATGTGTGTCCAGATCTAATGGCAATGAGGTCGCTACATCCTCTGTTCTTTCTTTTCCTGTCCCTCAAGCAAGCAGTCCCAAAGGCAGTTCAAGCAATGAGTTGGATTTTTTACCCAAGGAACCAACGTGCAATAACTGTACCAAGTCCAGCTCTGATGATGATGATGTCACTAGAAGCTCGGTTCTTTCTTTTCCCGTCCCCCAAGCAAGCAGTCCTAAAGGCAGTTCAAGCAATGAGATGGGTTTTTTAACCAAGGGACATAGGCGTAATGAATGTCCCAAATCCAGGTCTGTTGTCGATGAGGTGCCTGCATCCTTAGCTGACTTGGCTCTCCCTTCTCCTTTTCCCAAAGCAAGTGGTTTTAAAAGTAAATCATACAATGAATTGGCTTGGTCTCCTCGTCAAGGAATTGACAACATAGCCTCCACACCAAGAAATAGAAAGAAAAATCCCGATCAAAGTGTTGAAAGCTTAAAGCAATCAAGGGTTAGGTCTTTAATACTCGTCCCGGAATCTACAAGACACGCATGGGACACAAATCAGAATCTTTCTTCTTTCGCCGAAGCAAGCAGTAATAATAATGACGGCCCATGCTATGAGATGATGGATTTATCTCAATCTCGTCTTTTAAAGGACAGCAACGCTTTGACACGACAAACACCACTATCGAAGTTTTAGTGTTGACTGGGCGATCGGTAGATTCGTTGCCACTTTCGCCGGAATCCGGTCCGCTACAAGAAGCAACGCAAGTAGGAATCGGAATTGTTCATTAACGCAAGCAAGCCATCACAAGAGTCAAACTCACGCTATGAATCAATGGATTTATCATCATATTCAGAAAGACAGCAAAACTTTGAGAAGATGAAGTTAAAATAACAATCATCATCGAAATCAGTCAGTGCTGAAAGTTTTAGGGAATCAAGAATGCACCTATGATACAATATTTAATATTCTGAATGAAAAGATTTTGATGCCATATGCTTGGAATTGTAATGAATAAGGAAAAAGGACTTCTTCAAGCAAATATAGTTGTTTTACTGTTCGCAGACGTTTCGGCGGTTCCGGGGGGGAACTTCATTGTAAAACGATCGGGTATGCTCGTCGTAAAAAATCAGCGATTTGGTATCTTTTAAAATTGAAGTTTAGAGTTTAAGCATTTCCTGGTCTCTCTTAGTGTATCAAAAGGGCCCATCGCTTATTACCTTGTTAATTCTCAAATGGAAGAAATTTGCCCAACAAAAAGAGTGTCGACCGTTCAATTTTATGTTCATCATAATGTCTATTATCTTAAGCTTGTTATCTGTTAGGGGTTAAAAAATCGTCCAGCCACGTCCTTCTTAAAAGACTTCTGGTACTTTTAGGGGTATTTTTTTAAATTTCCGACGAGCATACCCGATCCATATCCTTTTACAATGGAGTCTTCCCCGGGCGGTGGTTAGGGCTTCTTCAGTGTGAATTGAATACACTAGCTTAACGTCTATAGTCTTGGACTCAGTACAGATGTTAAGCTAATGTATTCAATTCACACTGAAGAAGCCCTAACCGGCGAAACGTCTGCGAACAATTTGCTTGAAGAAGTCCTTTTTCCTCATTCATTTAAAAATTTGTAGTTGTTGAAATTTGATGATGAAAGAAACAAATTAATCCATACTCTTTTTGTAAGAACAGTTTTCCTTGCAATACCAAGGCCCATGCAACCTTCTTTAATTCACTCGATAATGAAATTGTAAATGGTTTTTTCCTACATAGTATTCACAAATAAGCTTAAGCCCTATCTTAGTTGTCTTATTTCTAAATATTGTAAAAAATACTTTAAATATTTTATGTAAATCTATTGTAAAACGTCATCATCACATAATTTTGCAACTGATTAATCAATCAATCAATCAATCAATCAATCAATCAATCAATCAATCAATTAATTAATTAGGTCTGACACCAAAATAAGCCCACGGCTTCACATCAGACCCACCTCGCCATTTTTGTTTTTGTTTTTGCTGTTTGTTTAGTTCATAGATATATTTATAGAATGTGATTGTAAATAATTATTTCATGGCAAAATTAAACTGTAACTGCCATTACCACAGGACCAACGAAATAGTTCGGCAACACTTGACATGATATGCAATTACGAACAGTGTCGCTCGTCTATATTTTATGTATAGGATAAAGAACGAGAGAGAGTGTTTTATCGGATATAAAGATCCGAGCCGTAGGCGAGGATCTTTATACCGATAAAACACGATCTCGAGTTCTTTATACGGCTTAAAAAACTCCAACACATATTAGAGTTGTTCTCTAAAAGAAAATCAAAAATATCTTCATTTATCTTGGAGAAAATCGAGGTTAAAGTTGATGTAAATTAGGCCGAATCTTTATCAGATATAAAGACACTCGTCACGGTGGCGATTTTCATTGTGTTTGCCTTATGAATTATTAATGAGTTTTTTAAACATTCGTATGACAATCCTCAACAAACTAAATGATGATAGCCTTTAATACCTATCCTTAATTACACTTAACCATATACAGTATAAAAAGATACAGAATTTCACAACTAAGCACATTTAGCATTATCATTACATAGTCATATTATGTTGCATATTTTATATTGCATATTTCTACTTGATTGTTTATATATATATGCTATAAAATGGGCGTGGCAAGAAGAGGGTTAAATATATATAAAGTTCTCAGAGTGAAGCGATTTCCTTCGACTTTCTTTGAAGTATCTTTGAAAAAGATAACCAGTGGAAACGTATTTTCTATAAGCATCTTTAATGGCCCAATCTAAATTTCTTGTCTTTGCTCTTGTTCTGTATATAACTGTACCTAACTCGGCCAAGTTAGGTAATAGCAATCGTAATAGTATCATGCTATGCCTTAGTGACCTCGGTGGACAGTTTGAAATGGGGGGAATGGATGGTTACGCAAAATTGGAAAGCGTTAAGCTAATGTAAAGAGTTTATGTAGTTTCCTTCATTGAAGACCAGGATTTTAAGCCAAGAGAATTTGGGGAAGAGGATTTGGAGGACTTAGAAACAACCGAACATAATAGGACAAGTATATATAGAACTTTCGAGCCACCCCAAGCGACGGGCCTGGTACGAGAAAGGGAAAGCACTGCTTTCTTGTTTTTTTTTTTTTTTTTTTTTTTTTTTTTTTTTTTTTTTTTTTTTTTTTTTTTTTTTTTTTTTTTTTTTTTTTTTTTTTTTTTTTTTTTTTTTTTTTTTTTTTTTTTTTTTTTTTTTTTTTGTTTTTTTTTTTTTTTTTTTTTTTTTTTTTTTTTTTTTTTTTTTTTTTTTTTTTTTTTTTTTTTTTTTTTTTTTTTTTTTTTTTTAGGTTTTTACATCGAACACATGAATTGACGGCTTGCTCGATTATAAATGTCATAAATGATGGGTAGGGTGGGGGGTCAGTTTACAGAATGCTCGAATTCTATTTTCAGACCTTCCATTGCTATAAAACTATAAGTACGGTACTTGTTTTTAGGCGTGGCTCCATATCTAGGATTACTTTGGGCCTAAGCCTTTAAGCATTTGCAAGATTTCACATGGACACCATGAGAGGAAAACCTTTTGTATCAATTACATTTATAATGTATTCCATAGCTATTGTTCTCCAAGTAACATTTATGGGGCGTGGCTGTCAAATAAAAATTACTCAGCATGCTCTACCTTATCACTATCCTTCATTACACCCCTTTCCATTAACATTAGATACTGTTTATCTTCGTTTCTGAGATAATTAATTCCAAGAATATCGATATGTATGATTTCTGGGCGTGGCTCCACCTCTTGAATTGTTCAGGTCATTAACCTCTATCGGGGTCCTATCATAAATTTGAACAATTCTAGGCCATTTTCCTGGACTATAATTAGAATGAAATTTGTTTTACAGTCGAATTTGCACTTCTGCAGTAAAATGGACGAATATTATACAAATCTTTCCGACTCAAAATTCATTTACAAGTTACACTGCCCTATACATAAAACAGCTAAAAGCCACACATAAACGCACTGCGGCTACAAAAAGTTGAATTCCATCGGAGGTGAACACAAACTAAAAGTTTCAATCATGTATTTATTGCTAGTAAAACTACATCTTGTCAAGTACAAATCTAATAGAGTGGAACCTCTCTTCCGTAATGTGCAGGTTTTCATACAAAGAATGAATCAATACGGGGATTTTGCCCGGTCATTTTGTCCGTAATATGAAGGTGTCCATATAAATTGTTCAGACGTCGAACTTTTGTCGCGTCGAATCTTATAGTTGCATTTTGTAGATGAGAAGTGCAGGGTCTGAACCAACTGAATTCGACAAATTTGATTCAAACTGAACTTTTTCAGTGCAATACTTATCAAATCTGTCGAATTCACTTGGTTCAGACGCCGCACTTCTCATCTAAAAATGCAACTATTAGATTCGACACGGCAAAAGTTCGACGTCTGAACTGCGCCTAAGGAGACAAGTTACACAAGTATAGAGTGATTTCATGGCAGCCATGTTTGCGGGTAAGTACAATAGAAAGTTTTTGAATTAGAAAAGATTTCATTTCTTTTGGGAAAAAAGTTCTATTATTTTGACCACAAACATGGCTGCCGTGAAATCCTTCTATTGCAAATTCTAGTCCCTGTTCTTTATGGTCTTTTAGGATACCAAATATCATTTATCCCAATTTTATACATATGATTGTAGCAGCAGGGGCGGAGCCAGGATTTTGCAAAGGGGGTGTCCCAAATAGGCCTCTTGAGAGATGTCACATCCAAGATGGCGGCCTCCTAACAATCTGATGACGTCATCTCGTATGACGCTAGGGGGATGTCCGGTGCACCTATGGACACCCACCTGGATCCACCCTTGAGCAGAATGGTTTTATTTAATCTGTGAAAAATTGGGAAATTAACTAATAGTTAGTGGTAGTCAAAACCATTGTATTTTTTTGTTCTTTGATCAAGTAGTCATCAGTTTTTTTGTTTTTTGTTTTCATGGGTTAAAGATAATTACTAAATTATTTTATAGACACGATATGCACTAAAATGCTAACACTGCAAATTGACCTTATTGGTTGTATGTAATTATGATAGATAATTATATAGAATACGGACATTCATTTATAACAAAAATTATACTAAAAATAAACAATTCTGAAAGAAAATGAAACTATTATATGGTTGTCCTCTAGCATTTGTACAAATACTAGAGTGATTTTATTTAACCCATGAAAAAAATAGAGGATATTACATGGTCGCGCGGAGATACGGATTTTATCTTCGAGTGTTCGATTGATATCTCACGAGTGAGCGCAGCAAAGAGTATCCATGGTAACATGTTATTTTCACATGTGAAATAACATGTTATTTTCACATGTGAAGATAACACTTTTTCGCGCGAGAGATTACCTGGTATTTCATTATAGTTTATATAATAATAGTACATAATAGTAGTAGACTCTTAATCTGTTTACTTTTGTTCTTTACAAACCAGTAAAATTAACTAAATAGTCATCTTTCTTTCATGGGTTAAATAAAATCACAAAAAAAAAACACTGGTTACTAGTATATACTACTCCCCCATGCCAAACAGCATGGTTTTTAAGGTGTCTCACAGTTGTTTTTTACTCACAACACTTGACTGTTTACATAATATTGATAGATTTATCCTAGTTTGATAAATGTTTTATTCCTAATGTTAGAATCATTAAAATCATTTAAATTAGAATCAATGGATTTGAAAAAAAATTGTTGACACGAAACACTGTTGTCTAGACAACACCAAATGTAGCTTTATGAGCAGTTAACGTTCATCCAAGTTCAATAACAAGTGCAATAAATCATTTGACAGAATTAAAATCAGGGTTTGGCTGAAAAAAGCATTGTAAGACACCTCAATTTCTTGCAGTCCTGATAACGCATTATTAGTGTTCATAAATCTACTAGATAGCACAATAATTTATCACAAGTTAAAATTACCTCAACAAAAGACACCCAAAATTTCATTTCACCTCTTATGTTTGTCAATATTGATATAAGCATAAAAATATGAATATTTCCAAAAACATGAATTTAACACAAAATTGTAGCTCCTGTCATTTCTCCTCTTGATGTAAGACTATACAGTGTACATGTTTTTGCAATAAATACAGCCGTCATAAAATGGTGCAGTCCTCTTTTTTCTCTACTGTCCCATTTTGATGTTTCTCTATTTCATACAGCATAGACTGGAAGATTTCTTGCACACGCTGAAGTAGAACAAAATCAAGAGTTAACATAAGGTTCACAGTCACAATTGTATAAAACCTGCTATTTTCATCCCATTTCCACCTACTTTCTTCTGTGTGCAAAAATATTATATTTTACTTACAAGGGCAGTAAAGGTGCATTGATTAAAAGGTTCTGAAAATCTCTTGTAGGCGATAGTTCTTCATCACATTTATGGTAGTAAACCATTTACTAGATGTTTACTTACACTATTTTCTTTAGCTGAAGCTTCAAAAAATGCAGCTTTCCAAGAATCTGCAACAACTTTCCCTGACTCTGTACTGACAACTCTGGAAATCAACAAGTATTGTGAATAAATAATGAAAGGTTACTTCCACATTAATTCAGATAAATTTGAAAAAGCATTTGCTGTTAAGGCCCTAATCAAATGAGATGCAAGTCAATGCAAGTTCTGACTTGCGACTTGTGTGTCTTGTGTGAACACTGCTCAATGCAAGTTGGTGCAAGTTTTTCAAAAATTCTCAATGAAAAATCAGCTGATAGAGGGACAAGGAGAAAATCCAGTTTGTTTTTGTTTGAATGATTTGTGTGAGAGGAAATGTGCAGACATTCAGGCTAAAAACTGACAAAAACTGCAAAGTTTAGAGTGGTGACTGTTCAAACAAGTCAAAACTTGTATTCAAATTTGAGGACACTCAAAGTGTTCACAAGTTTATGCAAGCAGCTGCAAGTTGAAGCAAGTTAGCAGTCCAACAATAAGACACAAGTGAAAACTAAAATATTTTAATGTTAATACTTTACCTTTCGATATGTAAATCAGTCTTGTTTCCAACCAAAACAACAGGAACACTAAACATAATAATGAAAATATCTTTTAGATACAAAACAGATATATCAAACCACCATTAAAAGGTGAATATGTAATATAATTTATATAGAATGGCATTGATTGAATCCTGTTTTACTGAATAGCTATTCCTTTAAAAAGTAATTCAGGGTGAAATGATTTACAGTCTAAAATAATCAAATGACTCAAATTAGTAATAATAGCCATTACCATTGCAACCCTAGCCTAGTGATGGTTACCATGACATCCTAGCCTAGTGATGGTTACCATGACACCCTAGTCTTAGTAATGATTACCATGACGCCCTAACCAAGTGACAGCTACCATGACACACTAGTCTAGTCATAGTTACAGTATAAAGTATTACCTATATAGTCAAGACTATAGGCCAAGCTTTTACAATATCATTTTTTATATCAGTTTCAAATTAGAACTGATACCATTTATATTGGAGAGATCTTCAGTGTGATTTTGACAGTTCTGAAAGTCCTACAGTACTTTGAATTCAGCTGGCTATACTTTCTGTATCCTTTCAGTAAGAGTAGCAGCATACATCCATGGCATAAATTGATTAGGTTTGTGAATTAGATCTGGAAAGAGCAATCCCCCCTTTTTAACTCACGGATACTCCGTAGGAGTAGCTGTGAGTTATTGCTGTAGATGGGACTTTCTCATTTGCATTGTAAATATGCTATTGTACAAAATCCTCCAGCCTGCTTTGCGCGCTTAAACAATAGAAACCGGTTACTATGCGAGTACTTGTGAAACAATGACAACAAAGGTTTAACCGGGCGAGTTACGTTTGGGACTTTCTGATTTGCATTGTAACAATTGCTATTGTTAAAAATCCTCAAGCCTGCTTTGGGCACTCAAATAAAAGAAACCAGTTCTAACCGGTTATTCTTCGTGAAGAGATTTCAATGCTTGTTTGAACTGTTTGCGATGAATTCAAAAGATCAATCGAATACGAATAATTAGCAGCTACATTCCAACGTGCATTTGATCGCAACCTTCCCAATGTACTCAGACTCGGAACCGATTCAGCTGTACGTTCTAGAATTCGACAAACAAAAGCTAAGCATACGGTCAGTTTAGATTCAGTTGAAAATCCTTTGAGATTTTTATAATTTCACAACCAAGTTTATAGTTGCTAATTGTATATGAGTGCAGCTTTGATTCGAGATACACAAGTGTTTACGGTAATATCGAAATTTGCCATTTACGTCTTTACACATGAATTAAAGACATCTAAAGTAACGCAGTTAAATGCCTATGGTAAAATAGGAGCTATTTATTTTGCTCACTTTTAGTGCTCGTACACTAATCAAGGCTGTCAAAGTAAACCCCGAGGGGGAGGGGAGTTCAGGAAGAAGACGAAAAAGGGTGCGATTTAATCAAGAGTTGATTTTTTTGTCTAAATCCTGACAGTTGGGAAACAAATTGATAAAACATGCTTAACATTTCTTAATATTTATGTGTCCCGGGACCCAGATAATTATCAAATGCCTGACTGAGGGGACTGCAAACGCTTTCAGCTCCCCTTATTTTAGTTGCAGTCTCCCCTCCCCCCTTCGGGATTTACTTTGGTGCATAAGTTTTTCCTTTTGGAATTGGCTTGCATGCTATGTAGCTGTATCCGTGAGTTGTCTCATTGAGACCTTTGATTATGTTTACTCATGTTCAAAATAATCAAAGACTCCCTTGTTTTTGTTTTTGTTTTAGGGGCGCACAAGTACACCAGTTTTCAGCTTAATTGTGCTGGAATTGAGTGGGTGTGCTGTCAAAGCATTCATATTTTTAAACATTTTAGTGCACGCAGTAAAAGGCAAGTTACAGTGAGCAGTGAACAGTTACCAAGGCACACATGCAGTGTGACAAATGTTTGGCGGGCATGGTTTCCTCCCTTGGTTTTGCCTTTGTTAATTTTCCATGTGTATCGAGCTCTGCTACTATACAACAACCATCAATTTTGTGATTAAATATGTAAGCAAACTTACTAGTTCTGTCCAGTCATGTCAAGAAGCTTTTCATGAATAACTTTAACAACCTCAAAGCTAAAACATATGGATATGTCAGTTTACAAATGACAAAAATATATGAGTAATCAAGAACATAATATGTTTAAGTAAAATGATTGAGGTTGATCATACCTTTTAGCAGAAGTGACAGTGTACACCAGAACATATCCATGGATTCCCATTGAATACGATTGTGGAAAGATAGAATACTCATCCTAAAGAACAGTAAAATTGATGTATAATTATCATAAGTGGTTTCTAAAGTGTTGGATGCCATTGGTAGTGTAGAATGTGTCAGTAAGTGGTTAGTAAATTAAAGGTGTTAGCAAGTAGCTGGTAAGATGTCAGTGAGTGGTTGGTCAGGTGTCAGTAAATGGGTACTAAGGTGTCAGTAAGCTTGACCGCCACCCAGTTGGCTCAGTTCGATGAGCAACACTCAAGGTCTTTAAATAATCAAGTAGAAGGTGCTGCCTTTGTATTTACATCATGGTTAGACCTTTATGTCTTCTTGGATAAGGACATTAAACTGTATGCTCTGTCTCTCCTCACTTCACAACTTGCACTGGAGGGACGTTAAAGAACCCACGCCACTATTTGGGGAGAGTAGGTCATGAAGTTGTCGGTGTGTGTAGTCTAACCTACTACACTACAGGGCCCACAGTAATAAGGTGAAAGCTGTTGTGGTGTCCCTGCCTTCATGGGAGGGAAAAGCTATCAAATTAAACTAAGCTATTGGAAAGGTTTCAGTAAGTGATTGATAAGGTGTCATTAAGTGGTTGGAAGCTGTTATTAAGTTTCTGGATATGTATCAGCTAGTGTAGAGTGAGGCGCTGGTATATGGTTGGTGAGATGTCAACAAGTAAGTTGGTAAGTTGTCAGTAACCTATTGGAAAGGCATCAGTGGGTGACTGGAAAGGTACAGTATCTGTAAGTGATTGATAATATGTAAATAAGTAGTTGGTGAGCTGTAATTGCTACAGCAGATTTAGGTTGAACATTTCAACTTGGTTTCCATATAATTGCTATAAAGACTGAAAAATGTGTTTAGTTATAATTGCTTTGATCATATTGAAACCACACTACCTGACAATTGTGATTGTAGTGATGGATTTCAGTGCTCTTTCTCAAAGCATTTCCATATGACCGTTGCCATCACTGAACACATTTTTTGTGATTGTAGTGATATATGGGAGCCAAGCCTTAATGGTGGCCAATTAACAAATTTATAACGGCTTTTCTGCGGTATGGACTCTTGTTTACCAAGTTAATTAACATTTTGTGTCAAAAGGTTTAGCCAAGTGGGTCCATAACTATACAGTGTAATTATTTTTGTGTGACAAAATTGGTAAACAAGAGTCCATATCATGGAATGCCATTGTAAATTTGTTAATTGGCCATAAAGTGGAGTTCTAAGTAATTTCTTGAACTAGTTTCAAGTGTGGGTGCATGCGCAAAATCAAAATGATGACCCTAAATGTGATTTTATTTACTACAGTTCTTGACCAATCAGAAAGCGAGAAACTGATTGATTGTGGTAAAAAAATTTTTTTTTCATAATTGTTGACTGATTGTTTTGAGGCAAAATGTCAGTTGTTAGGCACTTGACAAATTTGGGATGGAGAATTTCACCAAGGCCTCCCATCTATGTTACCTTCATCATGAAGAACAGGGTCCTCTATTAAGGGTTAAGGGCTTATCATTGCATCTCCCTGTCAGCCTAATGCCTGGGTACTCTTTCTGGTCTTGTGGATCATGACCTAACTGGGAATTTCCCATATTTCCATACTATACTTTAGGTTTCCCATTTAGAGTGAAACCAGGTAAATACCCAGGTAAATACCCATGGTAAAAACGAACTAGTTTCGATCTAAGCTGTACCCCGTGATCAGACATGAGTCGTATGGTGGCTGCTACGTGTATGTATATGTAAATTTGTATGTAAATGTGTGATTGTTCAATTGTCTTGTAATGAAAGCGCCCTTGTAAACCTTCGACTTGATCACGTTGAGCTGCGCCCTTTGTAATTCAGCACTTGGCTGCGAGGAAGGGTGATGAGCTACCCCAAATTTATTTTAATTTATTTATAAGCTGGCCCTAATATTGCTGGCTTTCAATTGACGTCACGGCGGCCATCTTGGTTGAACTTCAACAAAAGATTGCTCATTAGTGCCTCTTGTTCGTTCAACCAACATGGCTGCCACTCTTTTATATTTTGACTCTCAAGGGAATGATTGAAAACCAGCAATTGTGGTAAAGTAGGGTTCCACTGTATATAAAATCTGCTTTTAATAGGTGTGTCCTTGCCATCCAAATACATATAGATTCAATTTTTCATGTAGCTAAATTCAAAATAGCAGTCCTAAAACGTAGGATGTACTGGCCACTTTCAGTAGAAGGTCTTCCCCTCTAGTAGTACAAAAAGTAGATGAACTAATAATCATCTTGTGTGTTTAATCCAAAGATTAATCCTGTGGCTTCTTTTTATGAGTTTACATACCTGGCCAGCAGTATCAACGAGTTCAAGGTGAAATTCTTGGCCTTTATATTTTACATTCTTCGTAAATGCTGAAGCGAAAATCATAACTTGGCATATTAATATTTGTCTAAGCTATGGTGTACTAAAATATCAAGATAACAAAGATTGCTTACTGTTCTCAATCGTTGGATCATATGAATCAACAAACTGTCCTTCTACATACTGAATAGTTAATGAAGACTTCCCTAATAAAACAAAACAATGAGTGTACGACAATTTCAAAATGTGAAGTTGATTTAGAACACTGTATAAAATATCTTGGTAAAACCCGACTTTTGTTAACGTTCTACTCACCTACAGACCGAAATCCCATCACTGCTATTCTACGGCTTTTAGGTGGTGCCATTTTGGTTGCAATCGATTGGATAGTCTTTTTACAAAATAGATTATTTTCGTCAAAAACAAAACAAAAATCCTACATTTTGTAAAATGTTTCTCTCAGAATCGTGGCTTCCCAGAATTCGCAGCGAGGCTTGCACTTTGTTCCATATACACCGATAGTGATATTATCCCCCTCTTCTATGCATTTGTTTGAATCTTTAGCGATGTTACCCTCAAGTCTCTATAGGACTGAGCACATCACTATTCGGGGATCATAAAATCCTGGACTTGTTCTTTCTTTTAGGGTAGATTTCATATGACTGTGAAAACGGCACGGTCACAGCACAGGACAGCACAGTACGGAGGAGGTCCTAGGGGTTTGCGGTATTGCGGTATTGACCATTTCTTTGTGCGGTATTGCGGTGTTTTAGAAAAAAAATTGCGGTATTGCGGGATTCTCAAACCCTGCGGTATGCGGTATTTTCTTTTTTGAGCTGCGGTATTACGGGAAAACGATTTGAAATTGCGGTATTTTTGAGGCCTGCGAGATGCGGGATTTTGCTTCTGGCGCTCGATAGAAAATTTCATGTTTCTGTGATTCATATTTCTGCGCGTGAGGTCCCGTGGGAGTGGTATTTCGAATTTTTCGTGTGGTGAGCCGTATTTTTGAATTTTTCATGCGGGATTGCGGGATTGACCATTTTTTCGTGTGGGATTGCGGTATTTTCGAATTTTTCGTGCGGGATTGCGGTATTCGCAACCCCCCTAGGCCCCACTCAGTACGGTAGGACTTTCGACTGTACACTCATACAAAATATACTCTATAAAACCGCGAGGGTGCTCTGGGTGCGAATTTTCACCTGGAGGAAGTACGGCTGTTTCTCTAAGTGGTAGGAGTAATCGGCGGTCCTATTAGGTTGAAAATATTTCCTGTCTCAACCTTTTAGGGCTCCGACTCAAAAGTCAGACACTTTGTTTATCGAAATAAAAAACGTGACTCCGT
Organism: Telmatactis stephensoni; assembly: GCA_029948255.1. NCBI lineage: Eukaryota > Metazoa > Cnidaria > Anthozoa > Actiniaria > Isophelliidae > Telmatactis > Telmatactis stephensoni. The sequence continues at coordinate 61,098 of JALIZF010000768.1, forward strand.
ACCTTTTAGAGTCAATTGTTATTTCTTTTCTTATTTGAATAAACATAAAAGAGCATGGCTACAACTCGATGCTTTGCGAAAAAGAGCCCACTACACTCAAATATTACTGAAAAAAGAGAACACATCTGCCAACAGGTTATGTCTGTGTAGTTGTAGACATTCGTGATTTGCATTTATAAAATTACTTATATAACGCGCACTCTGATTGGCCAACACGCTCGCGTCACCTAGGCCTTTTCGAATTTTTCGTAAATTTGTGCGTTACGTTTGTTATTTTATGAAAGAAATAAAAACTGTTTTCCGTGTTTGATAGCCTGATCAAAACACGCTTGCTGTTGAGAGAACACGAGAGTGCGTAGAGGAAGCACGAGACGTAACAGTAGGCGAGTGCTTTCACAGCTCTAGCTCTCGAGTTAGTGTTCTCCCAACATCACAAGTGAGAGAGCTATGAGAGCAGTGAAAGCACTCGCCTACTGTTACGTCTCGTGCTTCCTCTACGCTCTCTCGTGTTCTCTCAACATCACGCGTGTTTTGATCAGGCTATCAAACACGGAAAACAGTTTTTTATTTCTTTTATAAAATAACAAACGCACAAATTTACCGGAAAAATTCGAAAAGGTGGCGTGAGCGTGTTTGGTCCAATTTATCTTCCTTTTGGATTCTCTATAATTATTGTAATTTATTTTATGATTTTTATGATTTTTTTTAAAATGTAAAGGTAGGCGACCTTGGCTGTGCTTTGCATTTCATTGCGTGACACGTACATGGACACTCCTTCGAAAACGCCTCCGATGTTTTGAAATCATGACTTGTGACTGTTATTGCGTCAGGGCAAGAAATTCGCTCTGTTGACCCTCGAAAATGAAGATTGTAGTTTCTAAACTTTTGAGTAATAAAGATTATTTGATATATTCATCAAAATCGTGAAGAAATATTGAAAGTCTTTTCAAAAATGACAAATAAAACCTTTCAAAGGCTCACAATGTATTTTAATTCATGGTGTCATCATGAGTCGTTCACGTGAACAGAACGTGTGACATTAGGAAACACTGAGCTCTGATTGGACAGTCACGACCGAGTGCATGTCAGGCCACCACGGGATTTATTGTGCGGTAGAATAAACTTTTGTGTTATTTTGGTTGATGTAACGGTGGCTTGGAGCTGGGTTTTTCCTGGCGATCTCTTTTAAGTCTGCTCTTTCTGAGATCTTACCAGGACTACCTTTCACTTGCCGAAGCTAAGCTGTGCTCCGTGTTCTTCCATCCAAGTGATATAAATATTTGGTACACATGCAGAAACTACATCAGCAGCCATTGCCATTGTCCAGGTATTTGAAGGGGAACCAAGAACCCTGTAGTTTTCTGTCGACAAATATGGAACATACTTGGGACGAATTCTACTTCAAGCGGTCCTTTGTTGGGGTAATCGAAAAGTATCTAGAAACAGTGGAAAAAATGGAATCTACGATACTGGTCCCTAGCCGCTTAATGGGTTTGCCCATGAAAGACATACTACCTCCTCAAACCCAAACCATCTGCGATAGCTATGCCGAAAACATGGATATGAGAGCGTTTTTTGCCTATATGAAAGCCGTCAAAACCCAGATTTCCCTTGGTAGCAGTTACATCAACGAAAATGATGAACGAAATTCGCCTTTTCAATGTAAGCTCCGTGAAGCAACCAAGCGAGTCAATCAAATCATTCTGATTGCAAAATACATCACCATATTTGCCCAGAACATTGCCTTTAGATCGGGAACACTAAGTTACAAAGAGTTTGAAAATAATGTGAGATTCAGCCAAATCCCGACCCTACAGCATACCGTAAAGGAATTTCTAAAAGAAGTCGACGAGATGGAAAAAGCTGTGTTGTTTCCGTGTCTGCTCAAAGATCATGGAATTGTTGAAGACCTACCAAAATTCTCGAATTCTACATCCGAAGTGGACAATCTACATGATGTTTTCACTTTGCTTAAGCTTGTGAAAAAGGAAATTCTTTCTGGACCCCAAGAAAGTCAGCTACCCAATGAAAAATTGCATGTAATACTTGCAGAACTTTATGAAACATTTCATCTCTTCACATCGTTAACTGTTAGGCTCACGGAACGCTACAAACAAGAAGTACAATGTATCTAGAACTTTCTCTAAAAGTGAAACTGTAAGCTAAGAATAATTCAATATTTCAATATCTGCCGATTAACTTACTAATTAATAATTGTACAATGTACAAAATGTAAATAATTTGCATATTAAAAACTTGTGAATGTTGACAACTGATGAGGTGTGATTTCCGCTTTCTGGTTTATCATGAGTCAGCTCACCCTAGGGTTCCATGATGTCACGGCAAGTAGGTAGGCCTTTTGCATCAACTGATCAGATGATACAAAATCTGCCAAACTGGAGGGTAAAATAATGCAACAGCCTCAAAAACAAAAGGATTACAACAATTCAAGCTTGACTTGTGTTAGTTGTAATCCTTTTGTTTTTGAGGCTGTTGTATTATTTTACCCTCCAGTTTGGCAGATTTTGTAATACTCTATATCATTTAAATCTTTGGCTAGCTAGCACATTACTTTTTCAAAACTATTTTTTGGTTTATATTGCAGCACTGATTGCTATAAGGACAATTCTGAAAGTTGGCAGTTGATCAATTTTGTAATCTTCCCTAAAACAACCCAAACATGATTGGATTACCACAGAGTGCAAACAATTATCCGTGAAATAGTGCTTTAATACAATATATCCATGAAAAACTTTGTAAGAAATTGCACTAATTTGCACGTCTAATTAAACAATAGAAAAAAAGCATTTTGCGCTATTTAGTACAATTTAGTTCGCTAACTTTTTCAAGGATATATTGTAAGCACTCTACAAATTACGAAATAGTACAAAATAGAGTAATTAAACAATAGAATTTGCATAAAATTGCACAATTTAGTAAATATTGTTTGCACTCTATGCTGCATTTACAACAATGGACAAGAATGACAATCATATTTCCTACTACCTTGGCAAAATATAATTCTGACTATTCAATCACCAAAATCCATTTTTGCTGTATTGAAAAGCTAGCATGATACAGGGCTTTTGGGGGGTTCTTTGTGGAGTGGAATAGGCATATAATTATTCGTTGGTTTGTCTACTGAATTGTGTCAACAGCACCCAGTACACAAAGGTACAGGGCTCCCTGATATTTTATATTACCTTGCCAACCCAAAATTCCTTTTAATTCAAATGAACAATTCCTTGGCCTCAAAAATTCAAGAATTCCCTGACTGTTCAAGCTCAGTGGAAACCTTGATAATAAGGAAACACTTATCCACATAAATTTGAAAATGCATCTTTTTGTTGTTTTGTTTTGTTGCTGTTTTTTGTTTGTTTGTTTGTGTGTGTTTTTTGTTGTTGTTTTGTTTTTGTTTTTTGCTGTCCACACTGGAACAGCATTTGCTTAGACAAATGAAACTGAACACCATTTTAGTGCACACGTCAGAATTAAGACCTAATTGTAGAGATGCATTTCCAATTTTATCAAGATTAGTGTAAATACACTCGGTGTAAGTGTACAATTTAGAGTATTGTTCCTATTTTATATTTTTATCCTCTAGATGTGAATGGTTCCCACCCTTTATTGGTGATGTATGCATTGTAGAATCTGAACACATCAATGTCATCATTATGTTATGGTAAATAATATTTTATTTAGTATTTATTCAATGTTGACTATTAACACAAATAACAAGGAAATAAAAACTAATATGTCTGCATGTACAACGCTTCAAAGTAAGATCTCATTAAGGCCCCCCACAATAGCAAATCTTCTATACAACAACTTTTCTTTGGTAAATTTTTGCTCATGTGGATGAGAAAATTTGACCAAATGTCACAGGAAAAATGCATTTGCCATAGAAAACTCATCATTAAAAATTTGCTCATGTTGAAGGGCTTATAATTTAAAACAGTGTATATCTAGCAACAGAGGGACTTTATGACTGCCGTCTTTGAGGGCGAGAACAATGGAAAATGTTTTAATGACTAAAGAAAAAGCTCTACTATTTTGACTGTAAACTTAAGATGGCTGGCTGTAATAACAATCATTGCTTTGCTGGTGACAGTAGTTTCACTTCCTATAAAGTACCTCTTCCATGTCTATCTCCTGGTATTTTCAATCATTTTCATTACCTTAGAAGTTTAAGTAATTAGACCTATACAAGGAAACTACTGCTTACATCAGATATGTATGTCATTCTCACACAAGGGATGATACATGATAACTGTACATTGTACACCATAACGATCACATCATTTTTGTTGATGCATAATTATCTCCGTGATTTTTGCTTCTGCTTTCTGGTTGACTCCTTTTCTTTTTCTCGTTGTCTAAAAGAGATGAAAAATATTTAGGTTTTCCTATACATTCAGAGACACCACAAAACAGCTAACACAAATTACTGTGTGTCCTGTAGTGACCACACACTCTTCATTTTCTGATAAATATAATATTCAATGTCATCAAATTCTCACTCTTTCCCTATGCCATATATTTACAGATTACAGTCTTTAGCATCATCTATAAGGGGATGTCTTTTAAAAAAAGTTTGAATAGAAAATCAGGACCCAAGACCTCCTGTTGTGTTTTGAAAAAGACAATATACTGCACAGCTAAAGGATGACATTTAATGAACAAAAATCTATTTTTATTGTTGTTTGTTGTTGTTGTAACAACAGCTGAGTAAATAAGTTATATATTGACAAATGCTGTAAGTTATAAATATCAATAGATATTTAACAACTGCCAACTTGTCTTCAGCTGATGGCAATATATCAGTTGCTGCTGCCAGGCTAATAGTAACTTAATAGTAACTATTAAATACAGTAAATACCTTCGTTTTCTTCTTCTTCTCTTCCTTCTTTCTTCTTCAGAATCTTCTGATGAACTTTCACTACTTGTACTTTCTGGATAAAATATAATTAAGAGTTGTCATATTTTTATAATGTACAATATAGACACCATGAGAGATGTACTGCTATGTGACAACAACTTTGGCTAACCAGTGAGAGCATGTAATATTAATATCTGGAATGACTAGCACCTTCACTACTAGAGTCACTAGAAGAATCACTACTACTGCTACTATCACTTGAATCATCTTGATTTTGTTGCATTATCTTTTTAGGAGCATTCTTTAAATGTTCACGAAGTTCATCTCTACAACAAGAAAAATGAAAATTCAACAGTGAAATGTTTTACTTTGTAGAATTATAAACAGTGGTAATAATGTCAAAATATAACTTACGTAACACCACCAAGTCCAATGGAAGTAAAGAAGTTAATAGAAAATCGTGTGTTTCTTGGGTTGTCTCGAGGGAAAAGGCCTTCAAAGTATGCACCTAAAAACCTACAACAAAATCAGATAGGCATTAAATTTTTGAAGATGGATCTTGGAGGAAATGATATTGCTGCTGAGGTTCTAGCATTGAAACAGTAACAACAACAACAACAACAACAACAACAACAACAACAACAACAACAACAACATCATTATGAGAAAATATATAATTGTATTATATACAGTACATCAGAGATACCAAAAAGTTTGTTACTTACGGATCTTTGAGTCTTTCATTAAGCTTGGGCATACCCATATATTCAGCCAGCTCTTGAAACAAGATCTTGATAAAAACTCGACTAACAGAAAATGAGACATATATTTCAACACAAATAATGAATTAATAATGAATAATTAAATAATACATTTACAAACCTTGATGATGTTGTTTCATCTTCATTTAGATGTATACACTCTAGGACCTATCATCATGACGGTAGGAAAACATGTTACTTCCACTAAACGATTCATATGTAGAACTCTATATTACTACCTCTCTCTTTGCCAATAAAACCTGGTTATCAGTAACAACACATAAGCAAAAGCCTGACCAACATACATGCACACAGACTCAGTAATTAATGTATCTATATTGATCATTGACAGAGCTTGCCTTTTTACTGACAACACAAACAACCAACATATACAGACTCAGTAATGTATATATACTTATCAAACTCATTAATAATTCATAAGATTGTAAGCCAATGATATGCTATTATACGACCACGTGACGACATTTTTAGTAGTAGAGAAAAGCGCAACATTCTAAAAGTCGGGGGCGGCATTGAATATTTTCAGGGGAGTGCGGGGCTGATAAAGCATTAATGAATAAAACATTAGTCCTTTATCAATTTACGATAAAGGACTAATATTTTATTCATTAATGCTTTATCAAGATCAAATGCAAGACGACAAAGCAACATATAGTCTTTAATTTTCAAGTTTTACCTTTAAGCTAGATAAATACATCTGTGTTATTACTTAACTGTTCAATCATTTTGAATTAGTAAACGTTACATTGGTGAAAGTGCAGTTACTAAACACTAATTTAGGTGGACTAGCTGTACAAGCTTCACTAACTTTTGGTGTAGGCCGAGTTACACTGGTAGTGGCACTCTCGTAATCTATGCCTGCTAATATTTCATCTGCCACATCTTCATTAAACATCAAATCATCATCAGATAAATTAATGCTGCATAATGTTTCATCAGAAATTACATTATCAAAAAAATTATCCTCTAAGGTATCAAACAGATTGAACTCAAATGAAGGGTAATTTGTACTATCGTTAGCCTTGGAATTACAAGGACCTAAAATTGAACTCGCTTGCTTTAACTGTTGATTTGAGACTCTTTCATATTTGAAAAGTGAATCTGATTTGTGACCCGTTCGATCTCTAATAAGCTTCTCTTCAATACCACTTTGAAAAAGCCTAGTTGCAGTGGTTATCCTTAATGAATGTGCTGTCTTCCTTGCCAGGCCAGCCTTAGCACAAAGCTCATCTGGTAGAATACCAGGCCTAGTCTGGGATCTAAACTCGCCTTAACTCGCCTTATCTCGTGCAACTCGCCATACTTATGTATCTTGCATTACCTTGTACTATTCCAATTGTGGGATTTTCCCTTAACTCGCCTTAACTCGCAGTAACTCGCAGTATTGGAATTCTTTGATTT
>JALIZF010000750.1:0-71751 GCA_029948255.1 Telmatactis stephensoni
TAATTTTTCTTTTTCCCATAGTTTCTAATTATAACATTTTCTTCTAGAACTGAATGGATGCAATTTGGCTCTTTTCTTTCAAAAAGCTCCAGCTGTGTAACAGGTCAAAACATTTATTAACATGCAAAACATATCAAGAGACACAGACCAAAGACTATATTACTTTTAGAAAATGTAAACAAAAATCCTTGTAAACAAGAATCTATGTAGTTTACGAATAAAGCTGCTTTTCAGTTTGTCTTTAGTTTGTTGTGTGACTTCAGTGGGTTATGGACTTCGAGTCGTCATGATCCGGTTCAATTAGTTTTCCAGAACTTTTTTAACTTCATATTAATTTGGCTTAGCTATGTGTCAACGACCCAATACCAACTCATCATCTGGATCAATTCTAGTATGGTTGAATGCTGCATTTAATCCTAACAGAATGCTAGGTTCACTAAATCAAATGTTTTTCTTTAAGTAAATTCTAAGTATATAGAGTTTTGAATGAAATTGTAACATATGTACCTGGGCTGCCTTTTGTGCTGTCTTGTTCGCGCCATTCTTTGAGCTTATGCTGGGATTCCGATTAAAATCCAGCTCAATGCTATCAAAACTTCCCGGTCCATCAAACACAGCTTCGCTAAACTTTCTAAACTTGTCCGAGTATTCTGTCTCGTGAGTGCTGGGAGGTATTTCTCGTAGTTTCTGCATTTCACTCTTCGAGGAAGACGACGAATTTCTCGGCAACAGTGCGGACCTCGCTTCCGTGCCGGTCTTATGTTGTCCAGTACTTGACATTCCGAAGAATAGGCTCGTTACCGCTTCTAATGAATTCCGTGCGTGCAAAGTCAAGGAGCTTTATACTGTAAGCGTTTCTAGGCGAAAGAGGAATGTGATGGGCTTGAGTGGTTTGTTTGCTCGTTATTTTGGAAGTTATGAGGTAGTTGGTTTTATTACCCGACATCTTTTGTTGAAGAGGGATTCGTGTTTGCACTAGTCTATGACAGCATCAAATTAGCTCGAACAAATTTAACTGAACGGCTCAATAATTCTTCTGAATAAGACAGAAGGCTTTTGCTGTTAGCGCTGATTGCTTCGTGCGTTTGTTTTTCGCTTTTTCAATGAAAATTCTGCTTACTTTTTGGTTTGTACATCTCAGAACAGCCTTTAATTGTCGTATAATCACGTCATGCAGCTTCTATCAATCACTAGAATGTCTACATGTTCAACCCAGCATAATACCAAAATTAAGACCGTTTGATTGGCCGATAAGAACCTGAAATGACTTTATCGAATCTTTGTTGGCAACTAGTAAAATTTCAAACTTTACGAGTTATAAATTGACTTTTATATTAGCTGGTTTTAGGACAGAGCATAGTTTTTCAGTGTCACTGTAAAAAGTCGACTGTCCTGGTGAAAACATCCATACATGGACGATTTTCAAGAAAAAACTATAAACCGTAATATCTTGGTTATCAGGGTGCTTTTTTGTATTAATGTTGGCATTCAGTATATATTTTCACAACAACCTTCAAATTACTGAATAAACAAGGAAATAAGTCCACTGTTACAAAAAAGCTCCTCTCGAAAAAGCCCCCGTCTAAAAGGGAAAGTTTTGAATAAGCCCCCTCCCCTCCCCTCCCTTACGTTTTGTTGCTGAGACCACAACCTTCATGATCTAACAGTAAAAGATATGATTACAAACTATCAACTGAAACACAAAATTGTAGTACACTGAACTCCAGTCCACAAATCCAAAATGTTATTGGGTCATAGTTGTGTTAAAGAGAAAGAAAAACATATGCTATATTTCTTATTTATTTCTGACTTATGAATAAACCCCCCTGCTCAAATAAGCCCCCCCCCCCCCCAATTTATGATTTATGGTATCACCACAGGAAGACCAATAAATTAGTTTTTTTTTGTTCTAGGAGTTCACTCGTGTCACCTGTCCCCTATATTGATTAACTCATCACGAGAGTGTAACCAGGTGACTGAGACTGGCCACGCGGCGCGCACGTGCCCTTATACACAGCTTTCCTTGCAACGTTTTATGCGTCATTGCGTCCACCCGTGCAACGAACGACTGTGTGCAAAGTTAAGGCGCTGTTACATTGTGCAATTTTCTCAGCAACTTGTTTCGCAACGACATTGCGAAACAAGTTGCTGGAAGATTGCACAGTGTAACAGGGGTTGTCTCGCATTTTTTGTTGTTGTTGCGCGTAGCGTTGCATGAAGTAGAACTCAGGTCTACTTTTCGCAACGCATTGCAGCAACTTGCAATGCCATTGCACAGTGTATCACCCCTCCAGCAACTTTCCTCGCAATTTTTGAGGCACGTTTTCTACGAGCGCATGCGAAATTTCTCATTTCGCTCTGAGGAGCCATCTTGAATCTCGCTCCCAGCTTGCCTCGACCAAAAATATTGCAAGTTGCTGGGGAAAATTGCACAGTAGTGTAACAGCGCCTTAACAGTTGCAGGTTTATAAATAATCCATTTCTAATTTTTTCTGCAACGTTGCGCGCAACATTGCAGAGGTGGGTGGACACACGGTGTAACTGTTACTGTGTTGTGCGCATCGTGTGTCCAAGACTTGTTACGTCGGTCGTATTTGGACTAATTTTAGCACTCAATCATTCCTTTCATTATTTTAAACTATACTTCGGCTTGCACTAGTAACGAATAGTTGGTACAAGAATTTGTAATTAAGTATAAAAAATCTTCAGCATCTGCAAATTGGTTGTCGGTCAGTAAAGCAGTTATGAAAACAACTCAAAAGCAAGGCAACACGTCAAATCACGTGACCCACCTGTCTCGATCCAGACTCACCTCACTGTTAGACTGTGATATCAAAGGAACTTCATCTTGATGGATGCCTATCGACGCCTCAGAACCGGAGAAGAAGCTGTTGAATTTTGGTGATTGAAAAATTATTATAAGAAGAAGGAGAATTAAGCGAGCGGATGCAGGAATGGAGCGAAATATGCATACTGCAATTTTTCCTGAAACTTGCATTGAGCTAGCAACCTGAGAATGGTGTTGGTGTGATGTTTCATGAATTAATAAAAGTATGAGTGGACGAACGAACGAACAAGAGAACAAACTCGGCGAACACTGACGAATGAACGAACGAACGAATGAAGGAATGAATGAACAAACTCGGCGAACAAGCGAACAAACGAATGAATGAATGATGAATGGAATAAACGAACGAACGAACGAAGGGAGGGGTGGATGGATAGACGGATGGCACATTTCAGGAAGACTACCAGATAAACTCATGGCAGGAATAATTCACAACGTTTCAAAGACGATGCATGCCGATGTACCCTCGCACAATGAAACAATCGCGTTGTACTTAGCTCAGTGCCACTCCTTAACCGATTAAGTCGACTAAATCTTTCACCACATCCAAAAAAAGGAATCAAACGTACTGACTTACAAAAGTTTCAGTGTTTTTTAAATTTCAGAGGGTGTTATTGAGTGGTTTGTCGCCTACAACTTGTGGTCGCAAGGTTGTCGCTTGTCGTGCTTGAGGCTTTAAGAGAGTAGTCGCAAGCGTGACTGAATCGTTCGTCCGAGAAGTTTGCAAAAGCACATGAAGGCGCGGACAATATAGAAACAAAAATGCATTAATATCAAACTGTAATCTAACCTATAAAACACCTCTCAACTGTCTCAAGTGGTTGATAATACGATTTATAAAGTTGTAAAACTTCTAAGCCAGAATTCATAATGACAGAATATATATTCTTTGTGCAAAGAATATATATTCTGTTGTCATGGATTCATTCTTAAAACGTTTTATAAACTCAATGAGTTTTTCACAGCTCGATGGGCTAAGAGGCCCTACTGAGCAAAAGGACAACTGGTCAGACAGTTTACTTAAAAGCCAAAAATACTATACGAAAAATCGTATCCCAGAAACCCTTATTAACCCTATCAAGTAGTTCTTGGACAATATCGTAGTGTTAGGTGAAGAGAGTAGTCATTGTTGTATCTAACCCTTTTAATCTGTGGATAATCAATGTTATTATGCGCTAAACACGAGAAGCAATTACTAAACGAATAGCAGTAATAGCGCTTTGCTCATGTAACTTATTAAACAAGCTGTTATTGATTTTTATTTACTATACCTGATATCGATTTTACACTAGCTCACCTTATCATATCTCCACAGTTCTCTTCGTCGTGATCCTAAAAAAGAATTAAAATGTCTGACGCGCGTTGTCTGATTCTGAATATACTGTGTGTATATATTATGTACTATTATTAATTAGAGCACCAAACAGAGACAATATCAATCTACATTAACCAATCACAATGAGTCACTCACTCGGACATGACCATCAGTAACCCGGAAAAAAAGACAAAACAAAATAAATAGCCTTCATAGTGAAATAGAACAAGAATATATTAATTCTTCTAAAAATTATTTTAAATAATTTCAGTGTCAGTCCCCAGTTATACAAATGTTTGTTCCAAGTAAATGTAAGCAGTTTAGTGATTTAGTAAGATCACTTTGAGAATTGGTTAGGTATTTGCCCTGGAGCGTTTTTCAGAGAGAATATTGAATTGAGACTCAAGTCAGAACATAATCAACAACTCGACTTTACAGTCGAATGATTTTTTTCTTTTTACTTTTTACATTTTTGGTAATATAAATGAAAATCCTTGAGCAAAATCATAAGCACTTTTAATTTATGCCAAGTTAAGTTCACTGTCATTTGTCACTGTCTATAAACTTCCCATCCCGGTAACGAGCTAAGCTCACGTCTCACGATTAATATAACGGAGTGATGGACTTTTTTCATTTCACGAAAAATCACGACAAAACACGAAAAATCAACACTTCTCAGCTTTCTCCATTTCTCAGACTCAAGGCGGCATGTCAGGCCAGAACAATATAATAGGTATATCTTATCTTACACTTCAAGCGGGACAGCTATTAAAGACGGGGAAAAACAAACTGTCAGGATGCTCAAATTTAAAAGCAAATCGAAGAACCATTTAAATAGAATCTCAAGGAAATATTTATTGACTTATTCAATAATATGCAGATCGGTAGATTTGGCCCATCAAGCATTATTGAATCAGCAATTCAAAATCAATACTAATCTGGAAACGAATAATGAATCAATTTCTGGCTAGTTGCTATGTACGTTAAACGAAATCTTTAATAAAAGAAGAATTAGCCGAATTGTAATATAGAGCTACTTAATTGTTCTTGTTTCATAATTCTTGGATTTCTCTTTGTGTTGCTAGGCAACTACACGTGCACACAAACCTGCACTAAGTACGATAACAGGTGTCCTTGTATGAAAAAGAAGAAAAGAAAATAGAATAGAAAAGCCAATTAAGAAATCAAAGGTGAGGAGAGGAGAGGAGAGGAGAGGAGAGGAGAGGAGAGGAGAGGAGAGGAGAGGAGAGGAGAGGAGAGGAGAGGAGAGGAGAGGAGAGGAGAGGAGAGGATAAAATAATGCAAGTTCTTTGTCTTTTTCAAACTCGATAACAAAGGTGCACTCTTCGTAGAGCGCGCGTATGCGTCCTTAGTCCTGGTGAGAGGCGCTAGGATGATTAATGGTGGCTTTCTTCTTGGATCAATAACAAAGTCTATCGCGCAGTACGCAGGCCCTTTTTCTCGTGACGGGCTACTGATGGGCCCATTACAGGCCAAAAACCCTTCTCATTAGGTCTTGAGGTTTTTTTAAATATTGTGAACTTGATGTGTTCTTAGAGATTTGCCTTTTTTTCGCGCTCTAAAATATTGCTATCAGTTATTTTGAATTGTGGCCCATCAAAGTCTCACTGATATATTTGCTTTGAGGCAAGGCTGACGTCCAAATTCAAATGCGCACGCATCCTTCAAAAAAGGAGCATTAGTCAGTATAGAAAGACAATATCTTCTTTCTTCAGTTGAACGATATATAAAAGCCGGTCTACGAAAGTCATGTTAAGCTAATATGTTTGTGAGAAAGGAGTGATTTCTTTTGATTTCAAAAAAAAATTTGAGAAAGACAACTGAGGAATTAAAAAAGTGAAAGGCAAAAACCCTTTTCGAATTGATGTACTCCTTTCCTTCCTTTCCAACTCCATCTCCAAACTATGTATATCCGGATCAATTAAGCAATTTTCCTTCTTTGCTAGCTTTGAAGTATATACGGAGTTTCCGAAAAGAATCACTCAAGATAATTCTGAACACCATATTGCAACTTACCCTGTCCTGCCGTCTAAAAAACGTTCAAGGTAGTTTATTTTACTTCGAAGAGCGGGGAGTGGTTGCCCAGATCTCCTGATCTAGCCAGAGGCTCATGATCAAGCGTTCGAAGGTGCGCCCATCTACCCCCTCTATTCATCAGTGCACCTTCTTACAGATATTTAAAGCTAATTAAAGCTACATGGAAAGGAAAGAAGTCGAAACAAGGATGTGAGGTCACTGGGAATCGAACTCGGGACCTCTAGTCGTACCGTAACTGTGCCATCCTAGCTCTTGCCATGCCAGTTTTAGTGGTTTTTGTCTCACAGATCCACAAATGCTAAATGCTAAATGTTATACATTCATTTCTTCTATCTGAGTATCTGTTGACTGATTCCCAGCATTTGCAGTAATTCCCTTTTGATATAACGGATCGACAGTGTTCATTTTTGGCAGAGTAAAGTTGGAACACTCCAGTTGACAGTGAGCAAGCTCAGATCTTTCGCTACGACAAGATGTAGCCCCTGCAGAGGTATTCCCGGAAACGACTGAGGATGTTAGACTTTAGCTATAACGTTGAAATTTTCATGCCACTGCATGTTGTATTGTTTGTTAGTCAAGTATTCATGTATCGTGTACATCTAATCTAGCTGGGACATCTAATCTATGTAATTAAACACTCAGATTTAAAACCGAACAACCACTTGAGTGTTGGGATTTTCCCACGGTTTCTGTGCATAAATGAGGGTGATCCCTTGATAACCGGTCTTACATTATACACCTATTTAAAAAAGGTTGTCGTATGAGAGTTCTCAAGCCACGCGACTAGACCGAAAAGGAGTATGGGTAGTAGCAAACCTTCACTTTCTCAGTTTCCGCTTTGGTATTGACTTTAGCATCAGTAAGTGAAGTGCTTTAGTGTATAAGCTCAGAGGAAGCTGAATCTGCAGCAAGTAATCGTGTGGGATTTTTGTGGTTTTATAACTTTAGTATAACTTTATAACTTCCCATACTCCCTTTCGGGTGAGTCGCGTAGGCTTGATACCGACAACGTTTACTGAAACAGGTGTATCCACGAGGAGTTCGTTCCTTTCGTTGGTTCGTTGGATCCCCCTTGGTGACATTTAATTTGGTGACAGATTCCGGTTCCATGACAATTTACTCGCACAGACCACTCCCCGTCTGCCCTTAGGTCTGTCCATTCGTCCATGTGTATATTCGTCGCTCCCTCCCTCCCTCAGGGATGTGTGTCCACTTCTTGGACCACTACTAGCTGTATCTTGGGAAACGACCACTTACATTGATATTTGCGCTATATAAATGAATGAATTATTATTATTATTAATTATTATGAACTTTAACACAGGAAACCCAACGCAAGAACTCAACCGTGACATGCTTGCCTATGCGCGTAATGATTTATACGATGAAAGGTCGCAGTTTGTACCTCATCCGTCTTAATCTTCGCTATTAATAGTGTGTGACCCTCCGCCTCTAGTACAATGGGAAGCCATTCTAATGCTAAGTAGAGCTTTTAATTCAACGTCGAAGCGAAACAATGACGGCAATATATTGACTTCTCTGGAATTATCCACAGACGTGCTAATCACCCAAACTTGATTTGATGCACAATGTAGTAGTGACCTTTAGAACCAAAGAAAAAGTGACTGAGATATACAAGAAACTAAAGAGAAGTTTGATTGAATTATCGTACACAACTTTGGGGTCTGAGCCTGGAAGATGACCTCAAAGAAAGCCACAAGGAAACGTTCGGTGACACTGAATTCGGTGGAACCATTCTTACGACAAGAGAGGTTGAAAACGTCAAGTATCAACTCTTTAGCGTCTGGCATTGCTTTCTTTTTTAACAACCATCGACCTCGTTCAAGTACTTGGCATGGAAACGAGGAAGATAATGATTCCAGCTCAAAGGAGCCAGTTGAACGTTTTAGTACAACAGAAGATATTGCCGACATGAAAGACTTTGATCATGAGTTTGAGACCAATGAGCTCCTGAGACAAATAGTTTCTGAGGAGTTAGAAAAACAACTGGAAGACAAAAACTATGTTAACGAAAACTGTGTTGAGCAGGCTTCAATTATCACCCGTGCGGTTGAAAGTAGAGTACGCGAAATTACCAAAAAAGACACCAAAGTAGTCGCCATTGTTTACATCGGTGAGATTAGGGATCAAGGTATTGAAATTACCAGCCAGTGTTTGTGGGACCCGGAGACGGATAGCTTTGCTACGGCAAGCTTTCGAAACAAGTCTCTTTTTGCTGTTTGTACAGTTTTCACAGTTTCTTAGTTCAGTTGAATTTTCAGCTAAAATATTCAAGAAATGTATAATTGATTTCATTTCTTATCAATATTGCCTATACACACTTGAAGAGTCGCTTCTAGAGCTAATATCTATAGACATCATAAAACACAATGGACAGACGGCCCTAAAAAAAGACATTTGACCTTACATTATCAACCTAGCTGTCGATCATTTATTACAGAATAGACAACTTTTCTCGACCTGAAAGTGAACTTTGCAGAGAGGCTTTTATTGATGAAAGATTTGTAAGCATTTAGTACTGCCACAAACGGACGGACGCCATTCGGCCAGATAGATTTAAACTTCGAGATGAAAACGAGTTCAACATATATTTGTATCATTAGTGTTCAAACAGCAAATTATTGCCAGAATCTTCTTTATGGTAACAGATGCTATATTCTTCATTTTAAAAATAACTAGCTGATTGCTTCCATGTGTTTAAAGAATAGTTTATTTATTTTGTTGTCTATTGGTAAACAAGAAATTTCGGAAAAAAATAGCCCAAAATAAGGCACGCAAAATTTCCACGTTTTCTCCTTTTATCTGAGATCGCATCTTAAGTGTTTTCCGCTCAATAATATTTCAAACACGTAAAAATCTTAAATGTCTGATTGTATTTCCTGATATAAGTATCTTGATCTTGTTAACTGAACAGAAAGTGTTTATATTGTGATTAAGGTTCATAAATAATTAAATTAATTGGATTCATCTTGGACTATGCTTATTATAATTCAATCTTTGAGCAAGGTAATTCTTCAGTCTGTTTAGCAGGGGAATTTCTAGCGAATAAAAATAATCGTTTGTTTTGCTTCCTACTCAGTTCTCCAAAACCTGCAGCTATATAAGATGGATCAGGAGTACAGTTTTACGTTCCTTATAATTTCCCGTCTACCAACAGAACTATTCTAAAATGTAATTTTTGTTTACAGAAATTTCGGTTGTGTTTGTTTTCAAGAAAAGCAAATATTTTGTTCCATCATTCACTGATGTACAATGGTTCGTCGATACACGGAGATTCCTTTGAAGTCATTTCCTACAAAACATGGTTCAGGGATCGCGGAGACAGGGGGGCTAAGCCCCCTCTACTTTCCGCGCTACCTAGTCAAATGTTCTGTTTAAAAACTTTTTTGATTCTATATTTTCAAGTGCTAGCCGCCGCCCCCCCCCCCCCCCCCTTCACTTTTCAAGGTGCTCCGTGGTCCCTGTGGTTTAGTTCAAAACTTTTCCATCCTTTCTTTCGTGAAAACAAAGCAAAATGTTTGTAATAAAACTAAGTTGGTTCACTAAGCTCTTGTTCGATTGAGAAGTCATTAACTAGCGTCGGTTAATCAGATTTACTCCAAAATCATCATGTTTTAGATTTTGCTGGCTTAATTTCTATTCCTTGTGCTTCCAAAATTTTACTATTTGTTGGATTTTTTCTTCGTTTGGCTTCCAAACCAAGGAAACCAAACCAAAGGTTGTCGAAAAGAATGTAAATTGTGCGCGACTCCGCCGAGCAAATACAATCTCTGGATTCTACTGACTTCTATCAATTGTCCCGGACTAATTACTTTTGCTTTTGTCTTTCTTACATTTTGCTGTCAACTGTAGATTCTAAGTCTATCAAATAAGTCCCGAATAAGGCTAGTTAAGGTTTTTATTTGAAAGTTTGTATGTGCTTGTACCGCCAAAACAGAAACGGTAGAGTTGTGTCTTGTCCAGGTGCCTCATCAATCGCTCGAAACGTACAAATCTTTGCGTTTTGAAACGAAAAAAGTCCGTGAGAACATAGAGCTGGAAATTAATAGGATTAGTAATCCCTTTGGAAATGTTATGCCATTCGGCTTAAATTAGGTGTTTACTTCTTTGCTGGTGTTCTTGGTGCTTCATCTGATGCCCAAGATAATTAATTAACTCTCTATACGCAGCCAATTCAACTCTTGACACTCACTCAAATTTCAAGTGGCTTACAAACTACATAAAGTACTTGACGAATAGTAAGCATTGCGACACGACAAAAAACCATTATGAATATCAGCCATGTAAACATTCGCTCGAGGGCTCGTTCGAAATGTTTACAAGAAAAATAATTGACAGATCTTTTGACAAGAAAATGAATCTGGTAGGCATGCAGGTTTCAAAAGCAGCAGAAGGATAAGAGCCGCGGCTGTTTCTTTTGGCTCTGATTGCAGAACCATTCATACTACGAATCATCCTACCTGCTATACATTTACCGCATTCTATTTACAAGTAGGATGATCCTAGTACCCGAAGTGAAGACACAAATTTCCATGTAAACAGAAATAATGCAGTAAATGTATAGCAGGTAGGATGATTTCGCCTGCTAGGATGATCTTAGTGCTAGGATGATCCTAGTGCCATGTAAACACTCCCTAAGTAAGGACACCTATACCTATTTATCCGAATATTTTCATGAAAAAGAAGACAAATAACAAAGAATTTTCAGTTTTTCAGTTCATTGAGCCGTCCGTATTCATTGTCTTTTCATCCCTCTTCTGCACCAATGCTTTCTCGTTTCAAAACGCAATACTTTTCAATGAGTCAGTTTGATTTTCTGTTCCGTACTAAAAATTCGTTTTTCTATTTCCTAAGGCCCAGTTCAGACGTCGAACTTTTGCCGCGTCGAATCTAATAGTTGCATTTTGTAGATGAGAAGTGCGGCTTCTGAACCAAATGAATTTGACAAATTTGATTCAAACTGAATTTTTCAATTTAACAATTAATCAAATCTGTCAAATGCAATAGGTTCAGACGCCGCACTTCTCACCTACAAAATGCACTATTAGATTCGACACGGCAAAAGTTCGACGTCTGAACTTGGCCTAAGGTACGAAAAAGGAAGAAAAAAATGAAACACGATACACTGAACATTACATTATGGAACTGTGTGTTGAAGTTTTGCAGTCCTCCAATACACAGTTTCATAATGTTATATCCTGTTTCACCAGAGACACCGTTGAGACTAAAATGGTTAGAAGTCTGGGTTTTGGATTTTTTGCGGGCTGTGTTTGAAGGTTTATTTATATAAAGCTCCGAATCCTATCACATAACAACCATGAATTGGTGCAATATATAGTTGCCCGCTGCTAATTTCGTTGGTTCGGAAGTTTGCATGGGGTATTAAGGACTATTAGACCTTGTTTACATTTGACACACTGCATGATGCAACATGATAATACCTCAGAGGGTATAAACATTTTTTGTAAAGTCGAAGTCAAGCCGATACTAGGCACCGCTGCCGTGCAAGTAAAGCTCTAGGCACTCTGATCGGGTTGTCAACCTCGTTCCCAGGGCCATTTTCCTTTGTTTGCGCCCCGCCCACAACTACAGGAAAAGAGTCCTGGGAACGAGGTGCGGGTTATGGTACTTTTTGTGATGCACACATTTGTGTATATATCAACATGACCAGAGAAGAAGGTAAAACTATGATGTTTAACAATCGCATCAGTTGACTTGACCAGTTGTCTGGCAGATGTCAATGAAAGAGTGGGAAATAGGAGCGTAGTTCAAACGTCCTTCTCTCTTCCCTAAAGTTCCAAACCCCATCACAACCATGAATTGGTGTTATAGTTGCACGCTGCTAATAGGCCATATGCATGATGGCGTCATATACTACAACTACCAGAATGCTTTGCCTACTTTCTTTTGTAAAGTAATTAGTGCCAATTGTTTTGCTATTCTCAAAAGGGAATAAAAATCTGAATAAGAAAGAAAATTCGTAGAGCATTCTGGTAGTTGTAGTAAAATGACGCCATCGTGCAAATGGCCTATTTCGTTTGGTTCGGAAGTTTGGGTATTAAGGACTATTAGGCCTTGTTTACATTTGACACACTGATGCAACATTGTTAATGCCTTAAATAGTCATTTACTCAATGAAGTCATTCATATCGAATTCCTGATTTACCTCTTGCAGATACTTTAATTACCCCTCTTATCTACACAGAAAAAAATTTGAACCTAAAAAAATCGTAGAAATATTTTATTTGCTTTTCCACAAGAAGTCTTCGTCTCAATAATGAAAGATGCCGCATCTTGTTTCTATGGTAACTGACTAAACATTCACATGCATAATTTTTTGAAAAGGTATGCAAAAGAAAATTGCAAAAATATACGGGAAGATCTGACTTAACTGACTGTTTTGGTGAGGTCATTTTAAAATATTTACTCGCTTACAATAATTTCATTAATTCCGGTGGAGGCTGATGCTACTGCAGGGCAAAGTACTAACTTTATATATCTTCCGCGCAAGCTCATATCCCATACCATTTGTCTTTTAGAAGTATTCACAGTTAGTTCAAGATTAACTTCCGCGTGTTTTGACATTTCTATTTCTGTGCACTGGCAGTCACTTCCTCAACGGCTGACATTTTGTAAGCAAAATCAAAAGGAGCAAACAATTTTAGACGGTTCATATTGGACCAGCATAGATTGAACGTTAAAATAATTTGTCAGAGTTTAAGTTCTTATTCCTTGGTCATGCAGATATTGACAAATTCCACCGGGAAATAAGTGCATATTAGTCTATAGCCTTGTTATTCTCGATAAACTCCAAAAACTGAAGCTGAGGCAAACAGTGTTTCGTTGCTGAACGAAGAAGAGGCAACTCGGTCAAAATTGGCGTCCCATAAACACCTACTAGCCACTCGTAAATCCTGGTTATTTAAGGAACCAATATGGACCACACATACAAGTTTATATCGTTCAAACCCAAGCAACTTAACCTCGGCTTTGATTTCTTCAGTCATAGGTGCAATCATTTTTCGGCATCGGTCAGGACAGTACGTTAATCCAGTGAGCTTTTCCTGCAGGATTTTATCAATAACATCGGCTACAGCTTTGGTCCTGAATCTCTTGCCTTCGTCAGGTTCGGTTTTGTAGCTGTTTGAGTACTTAGGCATGATATGAGGGGCATCTGTCGAAGGTTGAAAAAATCGTGGCATGGCGAAGGATCTTTTACGTCCCGCGTAAAAAGTGCTGGCTTGTGAGGACGTTGACAATCGTCGACTATATCGATTCATGTCTGGAACTGTTAACGAGGTTTTTCTGGCTGGATGAGAGATATCGGAGCCAGTAACCGCGATGGCCACAGAAGTGCGACGACTCGATGATTCACCCAAATGCATTTTTCCCGGACAAATCCTCGCCAAATTCCCCAGAAAGTTGATGGAACGACTGTCACCGAGCCAAAGCTACGTATAAGAAAAGGTGTTTTCCGGTTTTTTATCTTTGAAACCTGCTTCTAAATTAGCCTCGAAAGATCTGTACTAGCCAATATAGTTTATACTGTACAGTCATTAAGCTTACTCCTGCACACAATAAACCTGTTGACAGTCAAGTCGTTTTTCATGTGCTTTCAAGCATATTGCCTCTCGAAGTAATGACAGATTCAGTGCTTTAATTAGTCAGTACAAAGCCGTTAATTTGCCTAGATTAATTCCTCTCCCAACAGAGCAATAAAAATGTGCTAATAACGTTCTCTCTGTTTACCTTTTCCCGAGTTTCTCAATAAAGAATGTCATGCAACATGACAAAGTTCCTTGAAAAGCTCATTTTAGAGTAACTAAGTGTTAGGTGTGAAGAAAAGCAAAGCGTTTTGATAAGATGTCGGATGATATTCAATTTGAATAGCTGTGTCCATTACTAAATGAATTTTAAAAGTATATTGCAGAGATGATTGCAAAATAAATATTTACTGTTTTTGAGCGGAATATTGTTGTCCCCGCTTCTGTCAAATCGATGAAAAAATGCAATTAATAGAATGTTTTTGAAAAGAGACATAAAAGCTTTGCGAAGGTTTGCGAACTTTCTGGTTTAAGAATCGAATAAAGCCAAAGGCAGTAACAGCGATAATAACAACAGTACCAACAAGTACTACTAGTAGACGACTTCAAATCTGATAAGCTACATTTTTCGGTGATTTTATACCAATAAGAATACTTAGAATAGCTAATACTCTTGCATCAACAAAGAACATTCATTTTAGGCTTTGCCTACTGTGTTACTATAGAAACGACAGCCACAATTTGTTCCGCGAATTCAAAATAATAGGTCGGGTTTCTGGTAATAGAGAAAATTCTTGATTGAATAAAGTGACGGTGTCAATCAAAAGTTAATCAAACGTAGGTTTTGTGTGTTTTGTGTGAATTTCTCTCACCGCAAAGATTTCAATAGTCAACTCAGTTGCTCAAGGGCTCTTTGTCTCCCGTTTCACAAAACGAAACCCACAAAGACTACGTAACTCGCAATGTCGCATGAAAAAACATTTTTATTATTCGGGTTACCTGTGGTAGACCAAGTCTAGATCTGTTGCGGCCAAGTGTGCAAAATTACCCAGATGACCTTTTGCAAGCAAGCTTTGCTTCCTCGTAGCCCGAGTCAATTTGCTCAATTAAATAAACTTGAAAAAATTAGGAAGAAATTGCATACTAAAAGCTACTACTCTTAAAAAGGCTCAAATAGTTGTAAATCCTTGAAAAAAACCAATCACGTTTTGGCTTACAACTCGAAAGTATAAGTTACGAAAGTTTTGTGAAACGGGTAAATTTCAGCCTGTCACCACCGCGCGTAACCACAAGTACCCGATACGGAAGTTTAGATAAACGGAAAAAAAACCTTGATATCAGTGTACTGGCAGCTTGAGGCTGAGCTCAGTACGCATTGTATTTAGTAGCTACGTTCAGCTTTCGTACTTATAGCTTTGCATGGGTGTGTAGTTCGGTGTGTCTTACGTTTACGTGGCGTGCTCCTCAAGTATGCATTCATAATTTTCATGATCTTTACATGGAGGATTTGAATGAAAATTAGAAGTATACAGTAATTTGCGTAGACTTGGCGTATACGTAAACATAACGTACTTACGCGCGCATTTTGGTGTGCGTAAATCTTGACCAAAGTTATCAAGTTAATTAAGTAACTCATGACTTGCCAGCTTGGATACGCCAGACTTCAAGCTCGTCTCTAAGCTTCTCTACGTTGAGAAATCAGATTCTGGTGTGACTTAGGACCTCATTTCTGTCAATCAAGTAAAATCTGTGTTAAAATAGTGTTCTGTCAGTAGAAAAATGTTCATGCTAGAATTGAATAACCGTTTTTCTCACGACAGTTCATTGACGGGTTAAGAGAAAGTATTCATTATCGTTTAAGTTTTAATTTCTTTAAATCTTTTAATTAACTTGACGATCTTTCATAGAGATTCTGGTGTTCGCGCTAAAATATTGCTGTTATTTTGCGGCTTGTCAATGTCTGATAGCTTTGCTTTGAAGCAAGGCTTATGTCGAAATTCAAGCAGCAAGTGATAACATCTGCGCATGTCTCCAACTTCTATTGTTTTGGACAAATGGATAATTTTGAAAGAATAATTTCTAGCTGTTCATACTTCTGCACTCGAATGTATTGCTCCGAAAAACTTTGGGGAGACTATATACGACTCTATTTATGAGAGAGGTAGCCCTAAGCCAGGTTAAAACCGCAATTGAGGCCACTTCCGTCCAGCGGCTCGCGCATACTCGTCATGTTATCACTTGCTGTTCGAAATTCATACATGCACACTCAGACTCGAGGGGGGCCATTGAAAGAGCTGAACCTCCACCCCTGATCAATTCCCGTGAGCACCCCGCGTAAGTGACCATGCACCTCCCGTAAGCGAACACCCTGCATGTAAGCAAACATAAAACGGCGATTTTCTATGCTTGATCGATCCCGAATGTGTCCATTTTGCGAGATAGTGGACTCAAGGTGAATTATTCTAGCTCATTTTGCATTGACTATTTGTAATGCAAGCTTAATTGCCTTGAGCGCGAGAATCATTTGCATTGTCTGGTTTTTCACGAGCGACGACAGTAGAAGCGAAAGCTACATACGGAGACTCGGCATTGCTCGTCTATGTTGCCGTTCCGCTTCTATTTCGTACCCGTTGTTCGTGAAAACCATGTCGAATAATCTCTTGCCGCCATATATACCTGAATCATCGTGAGCAGAACATGTTTTGCCTTCTTTCTCGCTGGTACCACCGAGAGGTCCTGTACGTTGTTTAACGCTCAAGCCAAATTTCACCAATGAGATAAATCAACTGTGGTACTGGAAACTCCAAAACATTTTCCTGCATGAATGTGTTAAAATGTTTTGAGCATCTTTAGGGCCGCCTTCTTCAAACAGACGAGGTAAGCCATCTTACATTTACACCGTGCGTATGATAATGGTCAAACGAACGATACTTGCTACATTTTCATTAATTCTCGCTGGAATGCTTGCACCTAGAGCTCGTGCGTCTTAATTACAAACAACACGCAATTAGTGAAATAGGGTTGCGGTTCCAAAAATAGCTCGCGTAATAAATGCATGACAGAGACAAAGATCAAATCGTACTGACAAGAACACAGCGAAACATACATTTTATCATGAAAGCGTTGCCCATTTATGTATTTTATTTTCAAAAAATGGTAAGAAAAAGCTGCCAAAATCGTACTCAAGGAGATGAAAATTTTGGTTTGTTTGTCTGATTTGTGACGTCACTGCCGCGCTGCACTATTCAAGAAATTAAAAACGTTTACACGTTGCAAGATGCATGAGCCATTCAAGGGTGTGACATACCCTACATCGCGAAAAATAATTGCGAGACAGTGCAATCAGTTGCAGCAACGTTTATCGGCGTATAGTAACACCTCGTAAGCCGGCGATACACGCTGCAATTCTCGCGTTGGCAATGCAATTTTAGATTTTGTTGCAGAGAAACATTACAGCGTCTATCATCACTCTGCAACATTCAGTACGAGCGTGCGATGTTGCAGAGAAAAGTTCAAACTTTTCAACTTTCTGCAACAAATTTTTTATTGCGAGACATCGTTGCCGCCTGCATTGCAAGCGCGAGAAAACATTGCAGCGTGCATCGCCGGCTGTAGTACCCTTTGCAACGGATCGTGCAATTTGTTTCGCTGCGAAACAAACAAAAACAAACAAACAAAAACAAAAGGAACAAAAATTGCATTAACTGACTGGTACAATTTTACGCAAAGCTCTGTTACGGAGCACTCGTTTCCGCTACCGAATGTTGGATGAAATGATAAAAGTGAAAAAAAAGGAACTTTCAAAACCCGACATGTCGCACTAGTTATGATTTTTAATTCTTTAAAAATCAACGTTACATAGTTTTCTAATTTGAGTGATTATATTTTTAAGCATATCCAAGAATGATTTTTTACAGCTCATTTCATGCATTTTTACAATTATATTTCATTTCGATTTTAGAAGAAAAATATATATAAAGTAGAAACGATTTTTATACAGTTCCTTCACTGATATCGAAATCATCAAAAAATTGAATCTCATATTAAAAATCATAACTAGTGCGACATGTCGGGTTTTGAAGAGGGGTTTTGAAAGTTCCTTTTTTTTCGCTTCTTAATATGCTATTATAGTAAAGGTCATATTCTATTTAGAGGTGGTTATTCGCTTCTTTAAAAGTGATTTGGAGTGGATACATTTCTCATCGGAATTTGACAAGCACTCCGTCCGCATTAATCGGGATACATTTGTAAAAAGCACTTCCGTTTTGGTATTTTTGGCTCGTTTTCGATTCCACATTAACAAAAGAAAAGTGCCCTTTTTTAGCTACATCCACACTAGTCCTGATAAATTTATAAACAGTTTTTTCTTTTGACTGAGAAAACACCGTTTCAGTGTGAACATTTACCCCCTTCCTCCCCCACCAAAAATGCTTTTTTCGGGATTAGTGTGGACATATCCCTAGTGCGGACTGAAAGCCAAAACGCATCGAAAAGTCTTCATTTTCAAAGGAAGGCGGACTAGTGTGGACGGGTTCCAGTCTGAAACGGGTTTAGAAGGATTGTGTGCTGCTTATAGTGCGGTTCGGGTACATACGAATTAAGACTTTTACGTACTCATATAATAATCTTTCGTGACTGTCGCCTGCGGATGGTCGCCTCACATCGCGTGCCCTAAAATGTGGCGCCTCTGACTTCCTCGTCTCGTTTACGTATACACCTATTTCAGAAAAGGTTGTCAGAGCTAAGGCGATAGCTATAGGAGTTAGGTCATTCCACTATTCACAGTTGGGTTTTCTATTTGTTTTTATTAAGAAAGTCAACGTACAATCAGACATTCATATCCAATGTTCGGAGCAAAACGAACGGAATAACGAAGCCATTTTAAAAACTTTTTGATTACTTTGGAATTTGAATGACCTATCTCCTATCGCCTATCGCCTTTAGCTCTGACAACCTTTTTTGAAATAGGTATATGTGCGAGGGGAGTACGTGGACTGCAGGGGTCGAAGCGGAACGATCGATAAGCGGTTGCGAAAGAGACAAAAGCTTCTGTAGCTGCCTTTATGAATGTATTGATCATACTACGTCACTTTTAAAGAAGCGAATAACCACCTCTAAATAGAATATGACCTTTACTATAATAGCATATTAATAGTCTACTTTCGATAGTTTGGATGAGTGATAGAGTGGTTTTTAACCCTTGGAATGGCATACTAAAAGGTTAGTATATTTTTAGACGAAACCCATTGTCTCGTTCTTCATCAACTAGCGCTCGCGTGTATCGCCGGCTTACGAGGTGTTACTATACGCCGATAAACGTTGCTGCAACTGATTGCACTGTCTCGCAATTATTTTTCGCGATGTAGGGTATGTCACACCCTTGAATGGCTCATGCATCTTGCAACGTGTAAACGTTTTTAATTTCTTGAATAGTGCAGCGCGGCAGTGACGTCACAAATCAGACAAACAAACCAAAATTTTCATCTCCTTGAGTACGATTTTGGCAGCTTTTTCAATATAATAATATATATCTGGCTGGGTTTCATTGTGCAAGGGATTTGAGTTATTCTATGCCACAAGATTCACCTCTTTGTCCATGCAAAGATGTACGTATCGAAATCTTGCTTCAAACCCACAAGTACGGACGCCCCCTGATTTAGCCAGCAGGCCGATTTAGGTGTCTTTTTTTCGCGGCAAAATTGGGTCAGTTGAGGCTCCTAGCCTACCAGGTTTTTCTCGCTAATCCGTACCGACTAGTCCGAAATAATCTGAACTAGTCCGAACTAGTCCGAAATAACCCGAACTAATCCGAACTAGTCCTAAATAACCCGAACTAATCCGGATAAATTCGAAAACGCATCTTTTTGTTACGGTTTTGCTATCCGTCCAGACTCAAACCGCGTTTTTCTTTTGTCTAAGAAATCTCTGTTTCTGTTTCAGTATGGACAACGAATAACCGAGAAAAAAATGCATTTTAAAATTTATCCGTATTATATTAAAGTAGTTTTAGAAGAGCTCTCCACTGTAAAGATAACTTGCCTACCGAAAAATATCCTCTTGGTTGCGTTACTCCTGAGGAATCCGCGGCAGTCTGTTTTGATTAGTTTAGTATCAATGTTTGCAAAGGTGCTAATCCCATATAGTAGTACGACGCTACACTTTAACTATTGTAGACTAATTAAGAAGAGAGGTTTTAGTACTTTAAAATATATACGTATTGCAACACTTGATCAGGCTTAGGCGTCTGTTTTGATAGC
Source organism: Telmatactis stephensoni (assembly GCA_029948255.1). Lineage (NCBI taxonomy): Eukaryota > Metazoa > Cnidaria > Anthozoa > Actiniaria > Isophelliidae > Telmatactis > Telmatactis stephensoni. The sequence goes on from JALIZF010000750.1 coordinate 20,044, forward strand.
CATCAAATTAGTCAGGAAATTTAGCTTGTAAGCAGTTTCAAAATCTGACCTTAAAATCATGTTTTCGTAATTAAATACTGTGTTGATCCTTTTGGCGGCTTTGCTCAACATGTCCGACTAGTCAAGGACTTCTATCCGGGCTCTATGTTGATAAACGCTCAAGTTTCTCAATTAAAAATTGTACAAAAGTATCTTTAAATGTACCTTTGAGTGAGTAAAATCATGTAGAGGAATGAGATGCGTCTTTTACTCGGGTATTGGAGTTGGTCGTCCTCCGCTGCTGCTGAGGCTTTTGCTCGAGGTCGACAACTTCTCAAATTTCTCGTCGTAAACTCCGTAAACAGTGCCTAGTGCATACAACTCTTCATTCTTGTACAGCAATTCTACGAACCCATCTCGATCGTCAGACGACTTGTGAGTCTCCCAAACACAGCCACTTTCAATAACTGGCGCGGGGATAATTCTCTTAGTGATTAGACAAGTACAAGCAAGCTTATAGTGTGGAAGTTGAAGTTCGCTGACTTTATCTTTGATTTTAACAGCAAGATCCTTCACAATTGAGCTGTATTCCTTGTTGTTGTATCTTTTCCCGGAGAGAGCATTCTCGAAGATGTCGTGGATTATTTTCTTGATCTTTCCTTGATTTAAAATAAAGGACTTGGCATTGAGTTTGTCGGGGTCTGTCGGCGTGGACTGTGTCCTTACTTTCCGTGGGAAATCAGCGTGAGATAGCATGAAAACTCCTCGATCAGTTTCCGTCAACACGGGTCTCTCAGCCTCAAAAAGGGACTTACTTCTTGCCCTTGTTTTAGGAACCTTTTCACGTTCAATATTTTCATCTTTCGTCTTGATGAAGTCGTTGGCTTGCATCTTGAACTGTTTGTTTTGAAAGCTAGTACGTTTGAAACGGGGTTTGATAGTTTTCCTTCAACATGTTCCGCTGAAAATCCGTAAGCAATTGTAATATGTCTCAACAGCGCAGCGCCAAAGCTAGTGTTGTTGTTGTGCTGCCTCGATCGGTCACAAGTGACGAAGTGTCAAATTACAAAACCTGTTGCTACGACTAATCAACGATGAATAGCGAATGAGATACTAAACGTCAAAGATGTGTAAACAACATCGTACGGGTGACTATTAGGTGGCATGTTTTCCACCAAACACCTCAAACAAATTTGTAGATTCACTGATAAAGTCTTTGGATGACGTCATGGGCGGATGAGGGGGCGGGAAGTATTTTCAGTCGTGCAGCCAAGCCATAAACAACCCGCTCAACTTCGAGAGTCCGTTCACTTCGTCTGGAGAGGTTCAACCTTCCGATTGATCAAGAGATGTGAATGGAAATCTGTAAGAGAGGTAACTTACTTACGTGCCTTTGCCCTTCGTCGTAGTAAAAGAGAGTAATACTGATTCATGGTTGGGTTTATATGGTGGTACAAATTCACCAGTGTTAAGTTAGTGTTGTATTTTTATACACCGACTCAGCCCGGCAAACTAGTTCACTCGCTAGTCTCCGTTTGAATTGTCTTCCACTGTTCCAGATACATGGCTGACCCTAAGTCAATGCGCCTCGAGAATCAGACACTGAAATCGAAATATGCAGCATTTATTCTCGAGTTAACCTGTCTATATTTGAAGCAAGGGGTCAGAGAGATAACAACTCGCACAAAGTATTAACGTGCCATCCATGACTTTGATTCTGAAGAGGACAGACACGTGTCGTGAAGTAGCATCCTTACTAAATTTAAGTTTCGAGCAATTTCTCATATGTGTCGAGCAGTTGGCATAATTCAAACAGTAGTCGACTGCGTAGCAAGCGTTTCCTTGAGGGGAAAAGGAGAGGTTGGGTTTCCTGTGTACTTAAGGGAGGAAGGAGGGGAGGGGAAGGGGAGGGGAAGGGGAGGTGAAGGGGGAAGTGAATTGAGACGTCGGCTACAATATGGTACGAACATGACTCAAGTTCGCCGTCTAAACTGGGCCTAAGTGAGTAGATGGAATTGTACGAAGCTGAAATAACCACCGGCCAGTCAGTCGTTTCGACGGATATTCTATCTCGGGTTTTTTTAAACTTTTAATTGCTGCCGCAGCGGAGCGAGCGTGAAAGACAAGATGACAGCTATCCGGCGTCACGTAATAGTACTGAGTTTAAGTAGACACCCAAGAATCTGCAAGTCAGTAACCAAGAATCTGCAAGTCAGTAACCGTACTGTGAAATCAAAACGTTCAGTTCAAACTATTCATCAAAAACCTTCCGGTATAACTCTACAGTTGAGAACGCGCAGTACTACAATCCAGTAAACGCGATTTGGAGAGATCGATTTGAGGCATTAGGGAGCTTAAGCAGGAGACGTTTTTGTTAACGCGGACGCCACCGCAATGTACGTTCTTCTTCATCCGATCGCCATCATAGATGATGTGTCCGTTTTCGTTAAGCAGAATATCAGTTACACGCGCGTTTTCGTTCATCCACTCGCCGTTATAGATAAGGTTGCTGTTCTTGGTGCGTCCGTGTTGACAAAAACGTCTCCTGCTTAAGCTCCCTATTATCGGTTTATACTGACGGAGAATTGTGAGAAAAAGTATTCGGTATTGGCGAAATAAAAAAAACAATTTGGGAGAGCCGATCGATTCTTACATGATATTTTTGAAGAAAAAATATTTTTGATGGATTAAAAACGCAGATTCTCTGTGTCTGTGCATAGTAGACCAGGATGGACCCATTTTTTAACAGTGTGGTTTGCCAACAAGGGTTTATAGACACTAGCGACTCACAGCAGCTTGTAACAATGGAGCTAAACTCATGCAAACTCAGTCAACTGAACTGGAAATTACACTGCGTCATCGGTAGTCTCGTCGCAGCCGCTCCTAGTGTCGTCACAGTGACGACACTAGGAGCGGCTGCGAGGAAGACTACGTCATCGGCAGTATGGTTAAAAACCTTAACCTGGATCATTAGATGACAAATTGTAATATCATTGCAAGAGGCGTAGGCCTTGATAATATTGAGAAATAAAGCTGATAATGGAACAATGTGATTCAAGTATAAAGGGTCTCCTATACCTCCTATACCTCTGACGCAAAAATATTTGGACTTTTCACGAGTCACGTTTAAGTCAAAACTTGGTTTCACGCTAAACTGAACCTTGACAAATTGCAATAAAGCTTCTGGGAGATATTTAAGTACGAAAACGAGTCATGCACAAGTCACATCTCTCAAAGCATATGTCAAAGCTCACCAGGGAATTTATATTTCTTAGATGCATTCACCACTGAATTTTTGATGGCATTTGACAACTTTTCTTAAACAACCTAGTGCAAACTATACTGAAGAAATTATAGTTGTCCTTATTGACAGGTTATAAAACGCTTTCTGTCCTATCGCGCGATCAGCACGTGATGAAGACGCTATGTGTCTAGGACGTACCAACAGTAACTATGGAACTGTTTAAACCTCTTTATTAGGAATTAGCAATTACACACTGAGTTATCTGAATATTTGTTACTAAACTAATATTTTCACGATATACCAATATCTATATATAAAGGCAAATTCTACAAGAACTGAACTTTAAGTGCTTGCAGATGGATGAATGTTCATAGCTAGTTTTCGGCCTCGGAAAACTGGCCTTCATGCTTTTTAAAACATTTAAAAACAAGCTAACGTCTATCCATTTCGTTGGATATGTAATGTTTTTAGACTATTAAAATAGTTTATACCTGTAATATTTATTGCATTCACACCGCTGGATAATAATAATCCACAAAATACGAAAACTATTTAGTGCATTGTCTGAGATAAATTTGGCTCCTTATATCTACATTAATATAACATCTTCAATGTTAGTCAGTAGTCAGTTTTGTAATGATGCCAATGGTTCACATGTGCATCTGGTTAATCATGACCACTCGAGCTAGGGATGCGTTCCTTGATGGAAAATTTTCAGGCTTTCTTCGGCTTACGGATGCATATGATGCTACTCGAGCTATACTAGAGATGCGTTGCTTGATGGCGATGGACAGGGAAACGTTACGTAACACTATGTACGCGTACACGTGAGGGCTTTATTGAAGAAAAGTTCTGTTAACCGGCTGGTAGCTTGCAAATTGGTAGTCTGCCTGATTCCGTGCGTCTTTTTAACCCCGCTTCAGTAGAAATGGTCAATAATTGAAAACGCGGGACCTGAGTCTCGTGATCGAACTCACGTGAGCAGACATATATATATACAATATACATACAATGTATATATGATATATATATTGATTAAGTTTGAATAAATTTAAATGTCTATTTAATCTTCAATGCAAGTAGTTACTGGATCTTCACACCTTCAGATTCGTCTTCGTCTTCTTCATAGATGACACCAACAGACTCTGAAGACGATTTGGTACTCATGGAATCACATGAACTGCCTAGCCTCGAATGGAGAAGCTTAGCAAAGCTGTTCATACTGTCCATACTAATAAAATCCTTGATGTTTTCAACAGACTTAGCACGCTTCTTGGACGTAGGGATATCAATATAAATATCAAATATCTGAGTTATCAGAATATTTGTTACTAAACTAATATTTTCACGATATACCAATATCTATAAAGGTAAATTCTACAAGAACTGAACTTTAAGTGCTTGCAGATGATGAATGTTCATAGCTAGTTTTCGGCCTCGGAAAACTGGCCTTCATGCTTTTTAAAACATTTAAAAACATGCTAACGTCTATCTATTTCGTTGGATATGTAATGATTTTAGACTAGACTGTACAAACACTAGAGTGGTTTTCATAAACCCGTGAAATAATTACTAGCAATTAATGTGTAATAGTCAAATAAGAACAAAAGAAAACAATTGAATTAGGGTCTACTAACTGTGTATTAGTTTAGTATCTATTTCACGGGTTTATGAAAACCACTCTAAAAGTGTGCAGTACTTTGCACTATTTAGTACTATAAATAGCACTAATTAAAGAATAGAAAACAATAGAATTTGCATAATTTAGCACTATTTAGTACTATTTATGTTGCACACTTTTAGTGTTTGTACTCTATTAAAATAGTTTAAAACCTGTAATAGTTATTGCATTCACACCTCTGGATAATAATAATCCACAAAATACGAAAACTATTTAGTGCATTGTCTGAGATAAATTTGGCTCCTAATATTTACTCTAAATTCTACATTAATATAACATCTTCAATATTAGTCAGTCAGTTTTGTAATGATGCCAATGGTTCACATGTGCATCTGGTTAATCATGACCACTCGAGCTAGGGATGCGTTCCTTGATGGCGAATTTGGACAGGGAAACGTTACGTAACACTATGTACGCGTACACGTGAGGGCTTTATTGAAGAAAAGTTCTGTTAACCGGCTGGTAGCTTGCAAATTGGTAGTCTGCCTGATTCCGTGCGTCTTTTTAACCCCGCTTCAGTAGAAATGGTCAATAATTGAAAACGCGGGACCTGAGTCTCGTGATCGAACTCACGTGAGCAGACATATATATATACAATATACATACAATGTATATATGATATATATATCGATTCTGTTTGAATAAATATAGATGTCTATTTAATCTTCAAGTAGTTACTGGATCTTCACACCTTCAGATTCGTCTTCGTCTTCTTCATAGATGACACCAACAGACTCTGAAGACGATTTGGTACTCATGGAATCACATGAACTGCCTAGCCTCGAATGGAGAAGCTTAGCGAAGCTGTTCATACTGTCCATACTAATAAAATCCTTGATGTTGTCAACAGACTTAGCATGCTTCTTGGACGTAGGGATATCAATATGGGTTATCGTAAAGCTTCCGAAATCCTGATTCTTCTTTGACGTTCTCACTATTTCAAATGAGCTACTTCGAGGGCGACCAACTTCTAAGAGTGTAGACATTTCACTTTCTTACTCCAAAACAAAGCTTCTTCTTAGGTTTGTTTTTAACTTTATTTTTGAGTTATTGCTGTTGTTGTTATAATTGTTGCACAGTACGCAATGCCGAAAGTTTGCTCTCTCAGAGTGTGTGAGTCTTTGCTCGATCCTTAGCTTTCTGGCGCAATTGGAATATTAAGTTGTTTACAACATTTCGACAAGGTATTCTCTAGGGACAGATCGACCAATGGGTACAATTCGATAACTACGTGTTTTATGTATGCAATCCTTGATGAAGACGCTATGTGTCTAGGACGTAGCAACAGTAACTATGGAACTGTTAAAACATCTTTATTAGGAATTAGCAATTACACACTGAGTTATCAGAATATTTGTTACTAAACTAATATTTTCACGATATACCAATATCTATAAAGGTAAATTCTACAAGAACTGAACTTTAAGTGCTTGCAGATGATGAATGTTCATAGCTAGTTTTCGGCCTCGGAAAACTGGCCTTCATGCTTTTTAAAACATTTAAAAACATGCTAACGTCTATCTATTTCGTTGGATATGTACTGATTTTAGACTAGACTGTACAAACACTAGAGTGGTTTTCATAAACCCGTGAAATAATTACTAGCAATTAATGTGTAATAGTCAAATAAGAACAAAAGAAAACAATTGAATTAGGGTCTACTAACTGTGTATTAGTTTAGTATCTATTTCACGGGTTTATGAAAACCACTCTAAAAGTGTGCAGTACTTTGCACTATTTAGTACTATAAATAGCACTAATTAAAGAATAGAAAACAATAGAATTTGCATAATTTAGCACTATTTAGTACTATTTATGTTGCACACTTTTAGTGTTTGTACTCTATTAAAATAGTTTAAAACCTGTAATAGTTATTGCATTCACACCGCTGGATAATAATAATCCACAAAATACGAAAACTATTTAGTGCATTGTCTGAGATAAATTTGGCTCCTTATATTTACTCTAAATTCTACATTAATATAACATCTTCAATATTAGTCAGTCAGTTTTGTAATGATGCCAATGGTTCACATGTGCATCTGGTTAATCATGACCACTCGAGCTAGGGATGCGTTCCTTGATGGCGAATTTTCAGGCTTTCTTCGGCTTACGGACAGGGAAACGTTACGTAACACTATGTACGCGTACACGTGAGGGCTTTATGGAAGAAAAGTTCTGTTAACCGGCTGGTAGCTTGCAAATTGGTAGTCTGCCTGATTCGGTGCGTCTTTTTAACCCCGCTTCAGTGGAAACGGTCAACGGCAATTGAAAACGCGGGACCTGAGTCTCGTGATCGAACTCACGTGAGCAGACATATATACTATATACATACAATGTATATATGATATATATATCGATTCTGTTTAAATAAATATAAATGTCTATTTAATCTTCAAGTAGTTACTGGATCTTCACACCTTCAGATTCGTCTTCGTCTTCTTCATAGATGACACCAACAGACTCTGAAGACGATTTGGTACTCATGGAATCACATGAACTGCCTAGCCTCGAATGGAGAAGCTTAGCGAAGCTGTTCATACTGTCCATACTAATAAAATCCTTGATGTTGTCAGCAGACTTAGCAAGCTTCTTGGACGTAGGAATATCAATATGGGTTATCGTAAAGCTTCCGAAATCCTGATTCTTCTTTGACGTTCTCACTATTTCAAATGAGCTACTTCGAGGGCGACCAACTTCTAAGAGTGTAGACATTTCACTTTCTTACTCCAAAACAAAGCTTATTCTTTGTTTTTAACTTTATTTTTGAGTTGTTGCTGTTGTTGTTATAATTGTTGCACAGTACGCAATGCCGAAAGTTTGCTCTCTCAGAGTGTGTGAGTCTTTGCTCGATCCTCAGCTTTCTGGCGCAATTGGAATATTAAGTTGTTTACAACATTTCGACGAGGTATTCTCTAGGGACAGATCGACCAATGGGTACAATTCTATAACTACGTGTTTTATGTATGCAATCCTTGATGAAGGCGCTATGTGTCTAGGACGTAGCAACAGTAACTATGGACCTGTTAAAACATCTTTATTAGGAATTAGCAATTACACACTGAGTTATCAGAATATTTGTTACTAAACTAATATTTTCACGATATACCAATATCTATAAAGGTAAATTCTACAAGAACTGAACTTTAAGTGCTTGCAGATGATGAATGTTCATAGCTAGTTTTCGGCCTCGGAAAACTGGCCTTCATGCTTTTTAAAACATTTAAAAACAAGCTAACGTCTATCTATTTCGTTGGATATGTAATGATTTTAGACTAGACTGTACAAACACTAGAGTGGTTTTCATAAACCCGTGAAATAATTACTAGCAATTAATGTGTAATAGTCAAATAAGAACAAAAGAAAACAATTGAATTAGGGTCTACTAACTGTGTATTAGTTTAGTATCTATTTCACGGGTTTATGAAAACCACTCTAAAAGTGTGCAGTACTTTGCACTATTTAGTACTATAAATAGCACTAATTAAAGAATAGAAAACAATAGAATTTGCATAATTTAGCACTATTTAGTACTATTTATGTTGCACACTTTTAGTGTTTGTACTCTATTAAAATAGTTTAAAACCTGTAATAGTTATTGCATTCACACCTCTGGATAATAATAATCCACAAAATACGAAAACTATTTAGTGCATTGTCTGAGATAAATTTGGCTCCTAATATTTACTCTAAATTCTACATTAATATAACATCTTCAATATTAGTCAGTCAGTTTTGTAATGATGCCAATGGTTCACATGTGCATCTGGTTAATCATGACCACTCGAGCTAGGGATACGTTCCTTGATGGCGAATTTTCAGGCTTTCTTCGGCTTACGGACAGGGAAACGTTACGTAACACTATGTACGCGTACACGTGAGGGCTTTATTGAAGAAAAGTTCTGTTAACCGGCTGGTAGCTTGCAAATTGGTAGTCTGCCTGATTCCGTGCGTCTTTTTAACCCCGCTTCCGCAGTGGAAACGGTCAACGGCAATTGAAAACGCGGGACCTGAGTCTCGTGATCGAACTCACGTGAGCAGACATATATATATATACAATATACATACAATGTATATATGATATATATATCGATTCTGTTTAAATAAATATAAATGTCTATTTAATCTTCAAGTAGTTACTGGATCTTCACACCTTCAGATTCGTCTTCGTCTTCTTCATAGATGACACCAACAGACTCTGAAGACGATTTAGTACTCATGGAATCACATGAACTGCCTAGCCTCGAATGGAGAAGCTTAGCGAAGCTGTTCATACTGTCCATACTAATAAAATCCTTGATGTTGTCAACAGACTTAGCACGCTTTTTGGACGTAGGGATATCAATATGGGTTATCGTAAAGCTTCCGAAATCCTGATTCTTCTTTGACGTTCTCACTATTTCAAATGAGCTACTTCGAGGGCGACCAACTTCTAAGAGTGTAGACATTTCACTTTCTTACTCCAAAACAAAGCTTCTTCTTTGTTTTTATCTTTATTTTTGAGTTGTTGCTGTTGTTGTTATAATTGTTGCGCAGTACGCAATGCCGAAAGTTTGCTCTCTCAGAGTGTGTGAGTCTTTGCTCGATCCTTAGCTTTCTGGCGCAATTGGAATATTAAGTTGTTTATAACATTTCGACGAGATATTCTCTAGGGACAGATCGACCAATGGGTACAATTCGATAACTACGTGTTTTATGTATGCAATCCTTGATGAAGACGCTATGTGTCTAGGACGTAGCAACAGTAACTATGGACCTGTTAAAACATCTTTATTAGGAATTAGCAATTACACACTGAGTTATCAGAATATTTGTTACTAAACTAATATTTTCACGATATACCAATATCTATAAACTAGTAAATTCTACAAGAACTGAACTTTAAGTGCTTGCAGATGATGAATGTTCATAGCTAGTTTTCGGCCTCGGAAAACTGGCCTTCATGCTTTTTAAAACATTCAAAAACATGCTAACGTCTATCTATTTCGTTGGATATGTAATGTTTTTAGACTAGAGTACAAACACTAAAAGTGTGCAGTACTTTGCACTATTTAGTACTATAAATAGCACTAATTAAAGAATAGAAAACAATAGAATTTGCATAATTTAGCACTATTTAGTACTATTTATGTTGCACACTTTTAGTGTTTGTACTCTATTAAAATAGTTTAAAACCTGTAATATTTATTGCATTCACACCGCTGGATTTAATAATCCACAAAATACGAAAACTATTTAGTGCATTGTCTGAGATAAATTTGGCTCCTTATATTTACTCTAAATTCTACATTAATATAACATCTTCAATGTTAGTCAGTCAGTTTTGTAATGATGCCAATGGTTCACATGTGCATCTGGTTAATCATGACCACTCGAGCTAGGGATGCGTTCCTTGATGGCGAATTTGGACAGGGAAACGTTACGTAACACTATGTACGCGTACACGTGAGGGCTTTATTGAAGAAAAGTTCTGTTAACCGGCTGGTAGCTTGCAAATTGGTAGTCTGCCTGATTCCGTGCGTCTTTTTAACCCCGCTTCAGTAGAAATGGTCAATAATTGAAAACGCGGGACCTGAGTCTCGTGATCGAACTCACGTGAGCAGACATATATATATACAATATACATACAATGTATATATGATATATATATCGATTCTGTCTGAATAAATATAGATGTCTATTTAATCTTCAAGTAGTTACTGGATCTTCACACCTTCAGATTCGTCTTCGTCTTCTTCATAGATGACACCAACAGACTCTGAAGACGATTTGGTACTCATGGAATCACATGAACTGCCTAGCCTCGAATGGAGAAGCTTAGCGAAGCTGTTCATACTGTCCATACTAATAAAATCCTTGATGTTGTCAACAGACTTAGCATGCTTCTTGGACGTAGGGATATCAATATGGGTTATCGTAAAGCTTCCGAAATCCTGATTCTTCTTTGACGTTCTCACTATTTCAAATGAGCTACTTCGAGGGCGACCAACTTCTAAGAGTGTAGACATTTCACTTTCTTACTCCAAAACAAAGCTTATTCTTTGTTTTTAACTTTATTTTTGAGTTGTTGCTGTTGTTGTTATAATTGTTGCACGTACGCAATGCCGAAAGTTTGCTCTCTCTGAGTGTGTGAGTCTTTGCTCGATCCTTAGCTTTCTGGCGCAATTGGAATATTAAGTTGTTTACAACATTTCGACGAGGTATTCTCTAGGGACAGATCGACCAATGGGTACAATTCGATAACTACGTGTTTTATGTATGCAATCCTTGATGAAGGCGCTATGTGTCTAGGACGTAGCAACAGTAACTATGGAACTGTTAAAACATCTTTATTAGGAATTAGCAATTACACACTGAGTTATCAGAATATTTGTTACTAAACTAACATTTTCACGATATACCAATATCTATAAACTAGTAAATTCTACAAGAACTGAACTTTAAGTGCTTGCAGATGATGAATGTTCATAGCTAGTTTTCGGCCTCGGAAAACTGGCCTTCATGCTTTTTAAAACATTTAAAAACAAGCTAACGTCTATCCATTTCGTTGGATATGTAATGTTTTTAGACTAGAGTACAAACACTAAAAGTGTGCAGTACTTTGCACTATTTAGTACTATAAATAGCACTAATTAAAGAATAGAAAACAATAGAATTTGCATAATTTAGCACTATTTAGTACTATTTATGTTGCACACTTTTAGTGTTTGTACTCTATTAAAATAGTTTAAAACCTGTAATATTTATTGCATTCACACCGCTGGATAATAATAATCCACAAAATACGAAAACTATTTAGTGCATTGTCTGAGATAAATTTGGCTCCTAATATTTACTCTAAATTCTACATTAATATAACATCTTCAATGTTAGTCAGTCAGTTTTGTAATGATGCCAATGGTTCACATGTGCATCTGGTTAATCATGACCACTCGAGCTAGGATGCGTTCCTTGATGGCGATGGACAGGGAAACGTTACGTAACACTATGTACGCGTACACGTGAGGGCTTTATGGCAGAAAAGTTCTGTTAACCGGCTGGTAGCTTGCAAATTGGTAGTCTGCCTGATTCCGTGCGTCTTTTTAACCCCGCTTCAGTGGAAACGGTCAATAATTGAAAACGCGGGACCTGAATCTCGTGATCGAACTCACGTGAGCAGACATATATATATACAATATACATACAATGTATATATGATATATATATCGATTAAGTTTGAATAAATTTAAATGTCTATCTAATCTTCAATGCAAGTAGTTACTGGATCTTCACACCTTCAGATTCGTCTTCGTCTTCTTCATAGATGACACCAACAGACTCTGAAGACGATTTGGCACTCATGGAATCACATGAACTGCCTAGCCTCGAATGGAGAAGCTTAGCGAAGCTGTTCATACTGTCCATACTAATAAAATCCTTGATGTTGTCAACAGACTTAGCACGCTTCTTGGACGTAGGAATATCAACATGGGTTATCGTAAAGCTTCCGAAATCCTGATTCTTCTTTGACGTTCTCACTATTTCAAGTGAGCTACTTCGAGGGCGACCAACTTCTCGGAGTGTAGACATTTCACTTTCTTACTCCAAAACAAAGCTTCTTCTTCTTCTTCTTTTTTCTTCTTCTTCTTTATTTTTGAGTTGTTGCTGTTGTTGTTATAATTGTTGCACAGTACGCAATGCCGAAAGTTCGCTCTCTCAGAGTGTGTGAGTCTTTGCTCGATCCTTAGCTTTCTGGCGCAATTGGAATATTAAGTTGTTTATAACATTTCGACGAGATATTCTCTAGGGACAGATCGACCAATGATGCGTACATAAAACACGTAGTTATTGAATTGTTATCCTTGAAGGCATCACTACAATGGAACGTGAACTGATCATTTGACTATTGTTTTGTCTCAGTGAATCTGGCCAGCCTAGTTGAACAAAAATGACTTCTGACTTTTGACTTTTTATTCCTTTTATTATCTTTATATTACACTATTATACATACAAAAATATACATATATACAATTAATATAGGTAAACGTTACACAGAATAACTAATAAAAGCAGCTAATCTAGCTGTGTAACGGACATGGACGAAGTTATAAAAAAATATATAATAAGACAAAAAAACAAAAAGAAGAAACAAGGAAAAAAAAAGAAAGAAAACACCAACTGAAGACTCAGAAAATATAAAAAGAATATGTTTCCAGTAGCTTAAATTTTAGTTTAGCTTTGAAAGTTTTTTAATAACTTCATCGGCAAGTTTATTCCAAAAAATATCACTGACAGTAAAAGAAACAGCACTGTACGACGATGTACATTTGAACCGTTTACATTTGAATAAGGCGAGAAAATATCGAGAAAATAAGGTACATACAAAAACAAATCAGTTACTTTCAAGTCCAAAGCCTATGGTCGGCTTGACTTATGCGTGCGTCTATTTTGGGAATGGGATTATACCGAGGGATCAAAGGATTGAAATACCAGTTTCAATGTATTAAGAGCAAAGCCCCCCTCTGAGACGAGAGGTCAGAGTTCGGCATTCTCTGTCGGATCAGCTCCGTTTCAACTTCTTTCCATTCCGTATACTATTAAAACGGAACATTGATGGAAAAAAGGGGTAAATTAGCGCACCTGAGACGGAGACCAGCGTTCAGCTGAAGGAACTGCCGACCGGCGCTAAATATTAGTGCTTTATTTTGATCCATCTACCAAATTCGTAGAAACATGCGTACGTGCACTGCGTGTGTTACACACCATTGCTTTGCTAATACGTTTAATGTATTTTAATACTTTGATCTGTATAATGCCACTCCCAAAATACAAACGCACGTGTACATACATGAAACCACTCAGTTACGTAACTATTTTGTTTTATACAAAAGCAAACATCATCATCATTTATTAAATTTCACAACCACTAAAAATACATTACATAACATTACAATTTAGTCAAAAATAATAATTAATATTCAATGTATCTAATTACGTGAATTTTCCTATATATTAATATATATTAATTAATAATGCATTTTTTTTCCATTTTCAGGTTTTTTATAAATGATATATAGAATAGGTATGCACATGCATGTCTATGAACTTTATACTTGCAGTCATACAGGTGAATATTTCTATGTGTATATACACCTATTTCAAAAAAGGTTGTCACCGCTAAGAGCGATAGGCGATAGGTAATAGGTCATTCCAAGACCGCAAAGCACTATTGATTTCTAATTGATTTACATATGAATAGCCAAATATTTGATGTAAGATTGTAAAGAAAGATTTAGGATGGCTTAATTAAGAAATCAATAGTGCTTTGCGGTCTTGGAATGACCTATTACCTATCGCCTATCGCTCTTAGCGCAGTTAGCGGTGACAACCTTTTTTGAAATAGGTGTATACCTATGGTTATGCCGGGTTTGTACTTGCGGCACAAGTATAACTGAGTGCAAGCAGGATAAGACGGACTCAAGCACCACTTACACGACAACCATGCATCTTATGGCACGGCACCTCTGTTTCTGAGCACTGACGCGGGTCGGCCATCATTTTTGGATGGCTTTTGTAATTATCATCGTGTGAACAGAAATTTTGTTGGTCTGATAGGGGTATCGTACGCAAAATAATCGGTCGGCGTCTCAAGATTTAGAGGTGCCGGTCCATAAAACGTTTATCACATAGGTGTATTAATGCACAGTATACAATACTGAGGGGGTGTCTACATGGCACCAGGATCATCCTAGCAGGTGAATCATCCTACCTGCTTTACATTTACTGCATTCTGTTTGGTACGTACGATGAACCACACTAGCTAGCGATCATAGCGATCGCAGAGATTTTGTTCTATCTCAGAGAATGCAGCGATCATATATGGAAACACTTCGATGGCTACGATCGCTGCGATCATTGAACATAGTTCGTAACACTCATATGGAAAGCATGCTTAGAAGTCCGCGCGCTAACCAATTTAAATCAATCTTGTCCCTTTTGAATTTTCAACTTTCATTCGTGACATTACTACTGTTTGTATTTTATTTACAAATGTGTAAGTATAGTTTGTAAAACTCATACATGATTTTCAGTTTTAGTACACGAAAGAGTTATAGTAGCAACTGTACAGAAAGACTAGCTAGTTTACCTGTCTTGGTTCCATGCAATCGATATTTGTCACACGTTGTTTAATAGAGTGGATTTCGTATGAGTGTGACACTGGCCGTGCCGTACCGTGACCGTGTCAGTGCCGTGATATCTATAAAAACATTCGAAATTCCTGCCGTAACTGTGCCGTGACTGTGCGGTGCCGTTTTCACACTCATACGAAATCTACTCTAACTGGTATATTACGCGCGCTCTGATTGGTTGAGGACATTGTATGATTGCAGTATAGACGCACTAATGACGTCACAGACGTCACAGTATCTTATGCGAGCTCTCATTGGTTGAAAATTTTTGCTTAATATTTTATAAAACAAATAGATTACATTATATAATAACTGATATATTATGCGCGCTCTGATTGGTGAACGACTGTACTGTGTGCGATTACAGTACATGACGTCACAGTTTCCTACGCGTTCTGATTGGTTGAAATATTTCGCTAAATACTATATATAACAAATACATTTTCCGTGTTTCTGTACATTCCGTCTGAGTAGATGCACATGTAGAAGACGTCAAAACGTGGTGAGGTCGACTCTTGGCGTGTTTGTTGTTGTTAATGTTGTTGTTGTTATTGCTGCCATTTTTGACGTCATCTGTGTCTCTATAAGAGTACCGACGGAAAATGAAATCTAACTAAAAATTTAACTAGCTAAATTAATTAAACTAAACTAAATCAAATTAAACTGATGGACTTGAGTAGATTTCCTATGAGTTGGGAAGCAGCTCTGCCAATTGTCTGCATATTTTCCAATCTGTAACTTATACCGTATACCTGTACCGTAGCCAAGGTTTCCAACTCGTAAGAAGTCTATCAAGGAAACGTAAAGGTATCAGTACTCGATGCCATGCAACTTTTCATATGCAACTTCATGCGCAACAAGATCATAAACTGATTGCGTGCAAAAGAAATCTCTCGTGGATCATCGACTTTCCACATTTTTTCTACATTTTTGCACCACAGCGAACAGCAATTTGTCAAATGTCAGTTTCATGAGTTCATATCCACGAATTAAACTGAATTAAACTGAAATTAAAAAGGTCCCAGCTTTAATTCAGCGAAATGTCACCTGGGATTCAATTATGGAGGCTGACCTCTTAGGGAAACTAGAGCTTCTTTTAGCTGGTTTTCGTTGGCTGACGACCCTCTCTGTGCAAACCCCATAAATCGACCCCACTGCACTAATAAATTCATTCTGGAACGTACAATCAACAAAACTGTCCTTCTCGACTGTCGCAATGTGTTCATCCCAAGCACAGCCGCTGTCAATTTTCATTGGAGGCTTTGCCCTTTTTGAAACATGAACAACGCAAATGATTTTGAAGTTTTTGATTTGAAGTTTCGTTACTTTGTCCCTAACAGTAGCGACGATCTCCTTGACAAGCTCGTTGCATCTTGAACAATCATAGTACTGTCCTGTCAGTTTCTCGGTCATTTCTCGGTCGAGAATATCAAACATAATGGCCTTGTTGAACGTCACGTTTTGTTGATCTTGATTCAACGATGTGCTTCTTGACCTTGGAGGGGCAGGGAAATCTGCGTGCGATAAGGTGGACAAGCCAAAATCATTGGCTTCTCTCTCAAAGTCAAAGAGAGATCTCCTTCTTCTTACTCGTCCTGCCAAGACTTTAGCGCGAGCAATTGTCTCAAAGCTTAATTCAGAAGTTATATCTTCTTCAGTGTCTTCGTTTTCTTTACCAGCTGCTGATACTTTGAAGATCGGAGCTCCAAGATTTGCTTGTTCCATGGTATTGTCTTGTATATTGTTGCTTGTTTCGAACAATGGATTTTCTCGGCACCCACTCTAGGTCCTTGGAAAAATAAACGCTAGTTTCAGGTATTATAGCTAATCTAGAAAACGTTAGATTTAGAGTGCTTACGATATATCCGTGAAAAAGTTAGCGAACTAAATTGTACTAAATAGCGCGAGATCCTTTGTTTTCTATTGTTTAATTAGTGCAAATTAGTACAACTTCTTGCAAAGTTTTGCACGGATATATTGTAAGCACTCTAATCCACTGAATGCTAAATATTTTGACTCGGTAATGTCTGCTCATTAGCAATGCTTGTCTTTTTTCTAGTGATATAACATAAGCACAAGCAACATACACAGACTCAATAATGTACTGCTAATTAGCGGTGCTTGTCTTTTCACTAGTGACATAAGCATATGTACAAGCAACATACACAGACTCAATAATGTACTGCTAATTAGCGGTGCTTGTCTTTTCACTAGTGACATAAGCATATGTACAAACAACATACACAGACTCAATAATGTACTGCTAATTAGCGGTGCTTGTCTTTTCACTAGTGACATAAGCATATGTACATGTGCAAATGCAAGTTATTTCAATACACTGTACTGCACTTAAAAACAAAAATAAATGGATTCCAAAACATATAGTACAATGTAGAACAAAGCACAGAAGTTTATGGAACACTTACTAGAAGTTACTATTATAACACCGTCACGTTCCATATGAATACTTCATCTCGTAAACAGTAACTACCTACCTTGAAAATACAAATCCGTTACTCTAAGGGCAAAAGTAACTTTCTCCAATATTTTAGCTTGATTGGACTCAAGCAGTTTCGAGACGTCTGCGTTTTTTGTGCACGTTTTTACTGTCGTAAACCGTTCAACAGTAAGCAACTTGTTTTGCACGATGAAAGCGTAATGACAAAAACATTTGATCTGATTACGAGTGTGGTTATAGTAATACGCAACAAAGAACTTTTTAAGCCATGGGATTTGTATGAACAATTGCTTCTGTTCGTTCAACAATATTGTGAATTTTAATATCAACAAATATAGATCGTGGCAAGCTACAACATTCACCTTGAAAAAGTGCCACCATTGTGTAAAAAGAAAGTTTTGACCAATTATAAAATCCTCTCGGCTTTTTGGACTTTACGTTCTAGTTCCAAGATGTTTTTTGCGGAAGTTAAACAGAAAAATAATTGGACTTTGATCCAAAAATAGGCGTGACCATAGAGAGATAATTAAGATGACGAGCCAACAAAAGTAGTAGGATATATTTGTCGTAATGTTGCCGTAGCAACGAGTTGTGAGGTAAACAGAAGTAAAGTACACAGACTCAGTGTGGTATGACTACTAAAGCATATTGAGCTTGTTATCAATACACTGGGTTTTCTGTTTGTTTGTTTGTTTTACGTCTTGACTATAATAGCATTAGAGTGATTTTATACATCCTGTGAAAAAAAATAGTAGGCATAATATAGTTAGTAGCAGTTAGTCACTCTAGAGTGATTGCACTTAACCCGAAAAAGTACAAAATCTAAATAGAGTGATTTTCATTTGACCGTGAAAGAAAAATGACTATTTAGGGGGTATTTACATGACACTAGGATCATCCTAGCACTGAGATCATCCTAGCAGGCGAATCATCCTACCTGCTATACATTTACTGTATTCTGTTTAGTAGGATGATCGATCCTAGTACCAAAATCAAAATCAAAATTTTGTTGGAAAAAATGAATGAAACACAGGAAATCAAACTAGAATGAATCTGTCGTAAAGCTGAGCGAGTTTTGCAGAAATCGTCAGAATGCGAGGACGATTGGGTGACAAAAGCGAGCTCTAGAAATGCTCTGAAGTCGTCATGAGTCTGAGTACCACGTGTACTCTGAAAATAACAACCACGAACCTCAAATGACGACGAAAAGGTGACTTAATGTCTGCCTATAGTAAAAGTGCAAAACTGATCACCCACTACCCTGACAAAGATGTAAATTCTTGATATGCATCTCATTTGCATTCAAAACAAGCGCAACAAATCTGGTTAAATTCAAGCGTTCGTGCAGGACGGGATATTGCACTTTGTAAAATTTATTTCCGAGTCTCCTGATCTATGTTGTGTACAAAAACAAAAATCAGTACAGTCGCTTGAATTTATTGTTTCTAGCTTTGAAACAGCAGCTTCGCAACAGAATGTTTCCAATTCTGCCATTAAAGTGCGTCCGATATTTCCGGGCATTATCAATGTTTTATTTAAGCAATAGAAAACGCGCGTACATGTTTCTGTGCTGTGATATAAACACATGGAAGATGTAGAGCAAGAGAAAAGCAAGCTTTTCGAGTACTCTACACCTTCCAGAGTGTTTATATCACAGTACAGAGACGTAAGCGATCGTTTTATATTGCTTTTATAAAATATTTTCGACATTTTTGTGCGAGCCATGTCTCTCTCTCTCTGGTAGCCAGCCAATCAGCGCGCGCGTTATATCTCAAATATTATGTAATTTATCATATTTCGCAAGACCTGGTTTCACTTGTTTTTCAGTTTCTTTCAGGCTTGTGCACAAGAGAAAAAAACAGCGACTTAGGGTAATTTCCACTTATATGTGGAACCAGCTAGACAGAACGGCCAGCTCTTACATGGGACACGCCTTTCCTTAGGACTGGCTCCGACACGAACCATTTAAAAACTGGCTGATTCTGGCCGGCTTGTTGTAAATGGCAAATAACTTAAGTATTATTCATACTTGTATTTTGATCTCCACTTCCTTTGCTAAGGCTCATCAAGCTGTGTGACTCATACCACGGGAAATCTAGATCAAAAATATATTCGGTTCTCAAGATTGCACTATTTTTAGCTGCTTTTTACTCTGCCGACTCTTTTTCCATGCTCTCTTTCTGAGGGTATTGAGAGCTTTGAAATCTTCGCCAATGTAAGAGCGGATAAGCCACAACGAAAAAATCTAGATTTAATCGGCTAGAAATGTATTTGATTCTCAAAAGACATGCCGCCGGTTTGGACTACCACTTACCAGTTTTATCAAACTGTGCGAATCCGGCGATACTCGATCGGCCAGGGTTTTTTGTTTGTTTTTGTTTTCGTTCAGTGTTTGTTTTTTGTTTGCTTGTTTTTTGATTTTGTTTTATTTTCAGGTTTTTGTTTTTGTTTTTTTGTATTGTTTTGTCAGTTTTGTTTTGTTTTGTTTTGATTTGATTTGATTTGATGGATTTCATTTGCTTTGCTTTGCTTTGCTTTGCTTTGCTTTGCTTTGCTTTGCTTTGCTTTGCTTTGCTTTGCTTTGCTTTGCTTTGCTTTGCTTTGCTTTGCTTTGCTTTGCTTTGCTTTGCTTTGCTTTGCTTTGCTTTGCTTTGCTTTGCTTTGCTTTGCTTTGCTTTGCTTTGCTTTGCTTTGCTTTGCTTTGCTTTGCTTTGCTTTGCTTTGCTTTGCTTTGCTTTGCTTTGCTTTGCTTTGCTTTGCTTTGCTTTGCTTTGCTTTGCTTTGCTTTGCTTTGCTTTGCTTTGCTTTGCTTTGCTTTGCTTTGCTTTGCTTTGCTTTGCTTTGTTGTGTTGTGTTGTGTTGTGTTTTTGTTGTTGTTGTTGTTGTTGTTTCTTTTTGTGTCGGCCATCAAGCAATAATCCAAAAAATAAGGAAGAAAAAGAAAAATACAAAAACAAAAACAAAAAAACAACGACAACAAAACAAAAAAAAAAAAACAAAAAAAAAAATAAAAAAAAAAAAAACTAAAAAAACTAAAAAAAACCTCAATATGAGGGCTTGATCCAAACGCCTTCGGGATCAGTTCTTCAGTGTCTACTGCCTATACCAATCGAAAGAGCTGATCGGTAGGTACTTTTCATCTTTCATTCCACTTAAATTTCAGCCTAATTTTTCATGTTTATCGCTTCTAAAGAGGAAGTAAATTAGTCATAAATTGACTGGCCAAGGCATAGCCGTTGTGTTTATATATAATTGTAGCTAGTACGTGCCTTTGCCGCGCTGCCTGCAGACCACCAAGCAAAGTCCTAATCAAATTGATCGGTAATGCATCTTTTAATTTTTCAATTCACCTTGAATTTCAGCCCAGTTTTTCATTAGAATTTTTTTATTGCTTTTGTAAAAAGGATGTAAATTAACTGACTAAAGGCAAAGCCGTTTAGCTTAAATAGTACTTCCTTTGCCGCCCTTTATACCACCATCTCGTACAAGATAGTATCATAGTTTTGATCACAGTCTTAGCCCTTTTGTTATTCTATCAAAAGGATAATAAAAACTTAAGATAAGTTAATCGAAAGATTAAAATTATCTACGGAACTGTTGGTGATATTTTTATTGAAGTTAATCTTCCTCGGCTCAATTTTTCAGGCGTTTCCAATTAGTTGTGTGTACATGTGTTTTTGTATGTTTGTTTAATTTGCTTTTGAATTTTTCTTTCCGTCAACAGATAGTTTCTTTGCTCAACTCTATCTTAATTTTCCTAGCTTCACCCATTCAGTCTCGATACTCTCTTTGTTTGTTTTTCTTCAGAATTCCTTAATTTCCTAAGTTACTAGGTTTCGAATCTTAAGTTCATTCTTTCTTTCTTTCTTTCTTTCTTTCTTTTTCTGTCTCCTGTCTTCGCCTTGTTTTTTTTTCAATCTGAATCATTGTCACTATTTTCTTTGCAATGCTATTATCAGTTCCCTTGCTTTTTTTGTTTTACTTCTCTTCTTCCAATTCTTTGCATGTATAATCTTTATTCAGTCCGTTTCTTTGCATAATTAATTTCTCTTCACTATCTTTTTCTATTTTCTCGATTCTTTTCCTTCTTTTGTATTTTTTCTTTGTTTTCTTTTCTTTGATCTTTGATCTGTTAGTTCATTTCACTTTTACTGATTCCCTTTTACGTAAATTGGCTTTCTTTATTCTTCCTTCCTTTTCTTCATATATTTTTATCCTGTTCTTTTTCCTTTAAAAGCAAAATAAAAACGAGTACACTTGCACATGAGATCACGGTTTTGCCATTGTGCCAGTGATGTGTGATCAAATTCTAAATTCTCCTAAGAAATCTTCCAATTCCAAACGAGAATTCAGGGGTTGATCAAAGATAACTTTTCTTGGTATCTTATTAATTTTACTCTCACTTCCCAGTTCTATAACAATCTAATTGACCTCCAATGTTTGTTCAATCTGTTCGCTATTTGATCGGTCTTCCCTCCTATTTTTCGGTCACCCACTGTTCTGTCACCAATTGCCAAGGTCGAAAATAGGCTATTAAATTTCTTCTTCCAATATTTATCTTCATTTTAAGCTTTTCTTTTTCACTCTATCTACTGTCTATTTCATTTACTTATCACTCTGAATTTATGAACTTTTAGTTCTAGCTTTTTCTTTTTTGTTTTCCGTTGGATTCAATGACTGCTTGGTGGTGTCATTTTGGAGGCAGGATCAAAGTGATCACGTTGTTATCTCGGTGAACCTTACTACCCCAACAGACGGCTCAATAATGTTGTTATAGTGTTTTAGCAATTAGAACTGTTTTCGCTTGGAAAAAAATAGTTACATTCTCATATGTCATGCAGCATAATTTTAATATGGTCTACGCCGGGAGATATCAAAAACACATCACTAGCTTATCCATGGAAAAAAATAGCTTTGTTTGGACTTCATAGACGATGTTTCAATTCATTATGAATCTACAATCTCTTTTGTAAGACTAACAAAGTCATTTCCTTTTTACTCTTATTTTAGCGCGTTCAATTTCTTTAGCGCTTCTTTCGAGACAGATGGTTCCTTTATTGAATTGAGAATTTAGATTAACTGTTTTTAAGGAATAAATTGGACCAGCACAATTAATGCTGCATTGAAATTGCCCTACCGGGGGTGATTCCCTACGGCCTTTTTAGTCTTTAAATGCGCCATCGTGTTGATTTATACATCAACTTGATTAAAACCCTACCTACCTAATGGTTTAATTGGGTGATGGTATTACTCCACAATCGTTAATCATGTTGCGACCTTAGCTACCATAATCGCCGCTTAGAACCTTTCTAACACAAGAATAAAAACATACAAAAATTGTATATATAATACATACAAAAACTTTGAATGAAACATATTAAAATTGAGCTCATTGTGAGACGTTAGAGCAAATAATCATAATTCAAGCAGTAGGTCTACTCAAGAATAGGTGAGCCAATTGAGTTAGACCACAACTTTTGAAGCTAGATTTTGTTGATTTCCACAATGACTTCTAAAAGTTCACTAGATAAGCGTGGATAAACGTGAATTTGTCATCGAGTTTTTTCAATCGTTTTAGTTGACAGTGTTAGATGGAAAAAGAAATTAAACATGTCTGTTGTATGCACTTCAGGTTGTCTAGACTGCAGTTATTTTCGACACCAAAAGATCTATAAAGCTGGTATCGGTTTATTACTCAGTATGCAGAGACCGTAATATGCTCAATTACCAATTCCATGTGTGAACATGAATTATTAATCAATTTTACAAAACATCAGGCCCAGCTATTCTTTATATGACATACTGAATAAGGTGAACAACTCACGGCTTTCAATTGAAATTGTTAACACAATAGAGAGAACCATGAAACGATCCAAACTGATTCATATCGTTTGAAGAAGTTTTGAGGAGTGTATATATGTTTCGTATCATATATCTTTGCTTATTTTTGATACAAGAAGCTATTGATGATTTAGCTATTCCCTAACAAAGACTGAAACGAAGCTCGATACCATGTCTTAGTCACAAATTAGTGAATTCACTGATTTGGGTTTTTACTAGCTATTGTATTATTACCATGCTGAATTTTTCGTTTTCACGTAAAGAGTTAGCCTCAGTCATCATTTCTGAGCAGCCAGTTCTGATCATTTTTGAAACAAAGTCCTTTGATCCAAATTTGTAAAAAAATTATTTGATTTGATTTGTTTAAGGGAGAGAAATGTTTTATTTATCAACTTGTGGAGAGCACTTTTCCATAATTACTAATTGAGCTTTGGATTATAGTTAGTTTGCGTAAATACCTGCTAGGAAAAACATCAAGTTATACTGAAGCGGCAAAATTCATCACAGTTAGCGGGCTCACATCTCATACACCACTAACTACATACAACAAATATTGTAGAATTGGTCTCGATGTGTTTAGACAATTAAAAATCATGCCTTTATTAAGTTTTTAGCTTTACAGCAAAATTTGGAAATTCAATTGAAAAACACTGGAAGTATATCACCCAGCGGTAAATTGTTTTTAGTTTTCAACCGGAATAGGTGTTGAGTTTCGATCCATAGTAAACGTTGTAATTTGTCGCAATCAACTACAGAACTAAGCTTAATAAGGTTCTCGTCAATTTTTATAACTCTAGCTGACATAATTTATGATTAATTGCGATGTTTCCTCGCTTCATTTGAGCTTTTAAGTAAAAACCATCGAAATAAATCAGTATTTTAGCCAATATTTATAATCCCATACTGAATGGGATATATTTCCGCTGACAAAGCTGCCCACTGGGGTTTTGATTCAACCGTTTGATTCATAATTGATATCTTCTGTTTCCCTGAACCGCTACTGCGAAACTATCAACGGTTCTTTTTAACAAAGCTGCGTTAAGGAAGTTCCCACGTTCACGCTTTCTTTCTTGCTAAAATTCGAATTCCAGTTTGTTGAAGGTACAGCTGTCATTACTGTTGTCCAATCAGAGGACACGTCAAGTAGTGGTACTTTAAAGGCTTTCTTGATCAATCCCTAATCCAACAATGGCCACCTTTAAGTCTCTTTTTAGTTGTATTTAACTAACATTTGAATTATTGAGTCTGTCTAAGACTGGATTTATCTTTAGTTTTCTTATCAAAGAGTGTTCCTTAAGGATTGTTTTAGGACCCTTTTCCCTTTGATGTTATCTTTGTAGTTTCAGGCAACATTTAATATGATTTAATGCCTAGCAATTATGATATACCTTTACCGATATAGGTAACAATATAACACACAATGAAGCGGTCTAAAACACCTTATTCTTGTCATTGACCGAAAACTGCATTAACACAATGATTTTGCATGATAAGCCATTCGAACAACACTATTTCTCACAAAACTACTGAACTGCTATTGATCGCCAGTCTCCAGTCTATACTGGAAAAATAAGTTAATTTTCGGAAGATAGACGAACAATCAAAGATAACTCTTGTATATAAACAATAAACGAACTAAAACTGGGGTGGAAGATCGAAGGAAAGAAAGAAAGAAAGAGGGAAATAAAAACATAACCCGAAATGATCACTTAAATCTAGATTTCGTTTTGTTATTTCATTTATATATTCAGGATACTGTCTACACATATTTGATTTGGTCCATAAAGCTAGGATGATCTTGCATGTTACGATCAAAATTTAATTTTTTTTCTTTTTACTTCTTTAATATATTATCATATTCCTTCTTCAGTGTCCTAACGTCATCTCCGCTTTTAAACTCGACTCTTCAGCTGTCAGCTCGATAAGAAAAGCTGTTTACCTTGGCGTGCAATTTTATCCTTATCTTTTGATAGTATTTTTTGGGTTGTAGCTTCAAATCTACAAAGAAATTGATTTTAGCTAGACGTAAACATCGGTTTAGCTGATTTGACAGTTTGAGCTTGTTTGTGTTGTTTGTATGTTTATTTGTTTCCAAGGGGAAATTTTAATGTTTTTTTTTTCTTCTTAAGTGTGTTTGCCGGTATGTTTCTATCTTAGTGAAATCTATTCAACGAATATTTTATGACAAAATTTTGGAAAAAAAACTTGATTGTTTTATAACTTTTTGAAGAAACCTATATCTCCCTTCTCTTTTATTCTTTACTTTTTTCTCTTTTTCTTTCTTTCTTTTTTGCCAAACAATGCCTCGCCGAAGACAGGTGTTTTACAAAGCGTGACTGAATCAAACATCCTCAATATTACGTGATCAATTGCGTGACATACTCCCATGACAAAAGAGCAAATGTCACAATCCTTTTTACAGACTTCACAAGTGAATCGTACGCGCTAAATACACAAAAAGACTCAAAAGACTCAAAATTGATCATAATATCTCAACAATAAGTTATTGTCGTTGAATTTAAAGCAAGCTTTAAACCTTGTAAGTTAAAAGCGGTATTCTCGAAGCACACTTGAAATATAAGTAAAGTAAATTACAATTAATCTAAAAATCAGAGGCCTTCTTTTTAACAACATTTGTTGCATTTTACTTGATGTATTTCAAACCGGAACCCCCGATCGCTCCGATAACTTCGAACACACTAAAAGACAACTTTCCTTCAAAATTGACACTTAAAATACAGTTGGTTAGCCCAGTAAGATTTATACCATTTATATTTAAGTAATAATCTGCTAGTATGTTTTCAAGATGAATCCCTCAAATGGAGCTTACGCCGGATTTTACGAGTTTTCCATAATTCTTCGCGACAAAGGCTATAATCACTCGAATATGCCACCTTGTTCTTTTCAGTGTTAATTTCCAAGCTTAAATGAAATGTATGGTGTTGTACAATTATAAACTTCTAAATCTTGTCAGTGTGTTTCCTAGATATAACTTTGTCTGTCCTCTCTAGCCTGACAGGAATGACAGCCAAAAAGGCATTAAAGACTTATAAGAAAAGCTTTCAGAATGTCCCCGTTACTTTGTGGGGGTTAGATTTACTGACTAAAGTAATGATTTACTCTCTTCAAAATGTTCCACTAGATTCGATTGCTTTCGTAGTCAGTTCTCCTTTTGCGATGAGAGAGAATAAATTGAAAAAAAGCTAAGATTTCCAAAGTTGAAAGATGATCCTTCTTCTCCAACTCTCTCTCAAATTTATTTTCTTGTCTAGTACGTGTTTCTTTTTTTGGAGTTCATTTTCCAAATCGTTAAATTTTCTTTCAAGTGAAGGCGATGTTTGATTTGTGAAAAGTGATGAGCAGTTGTGTTCGTTATAAAAGCGGAAATGAGTGAAAAACTAAATGTTTGTTGTTGAATCGGTATCCTTAAGAAAAATCTGCGATAAAAGGTTTGAATATTAAAGCGAATCGCACAAACTCTGTTAGCAAATCATTTTGTTCATATCATAATACCATTGTGCTGCAATTTCCCGTCAATCGCCATTACCACCAAAGTTGCATGCAGCTAGCAATTTAACAAAAATTAGATTCTTTTCAAAAAAGTTCAAGATCAAACAGTTTTAGGGCAATTTCCAATTGAGGAGATCAACTCACTCGTTTTATGAACATTTGAAAATTAAACTTCATTTATGATGGCACCTCCCTCCGAGTGTTTTGTTTGATTGTTAGACAAGTTTATTAGCATAAACGGCACCTGTGAGTTTCTTATTTATTCCCAGCTTGGAAACTTTAAATGCGGACTAAGTGATCGGTGGCCGGAAAGACTATTCACTGTAAGCTCAGCAGGGTCCAAACTGGTGCTTCATGCAGCTCTTTCCAATACCGAAAAAGGGAGCTCGAACCTTTTTTCATTTGTAGAAAAAGAAAATGAAAAATCAAGCAACTAGTCCATCAACTACAGACTCAGACTTAGACCTTTTTCAAATGATCAATGTACGTTTTGTTGTTATTGTGTTTTGTGATAATAAAGAACAATGTAAATTGGTTATTTTGTTTTAGCAAATGTGTGCGACTCCATTGAGACGGGTTCGAACCGTTCATCAATGCTTTTATATGCTTATCAAATCACATATTTCGCGTGCTGTCTCGCTTTTGGAGCTCACAATATCATGAAAATGGCACCTCGATTTCTCGCTGTCGAGGAAATGCTTCCGTAGCCATATTTGTAGGTTTTTCCCAGTTTAGTTTTGAGCTGCTCTTCTGGACTCTTTATAGCGCCCTAAATCATTCGTTATATGTGATTAATGAGCAGACTACGTTTCCATTTGACAGCCAAATACTCTTGCCCAATAAGAGCAAGGGTTTCGCATTTGCTTTAGGGGAAAAATTTATTTGTCTCCGACTAAACACGCTGTTGATGGTCACAGCACTCAAAAAGGACGCCTTCTGATTGGCTGACCGAGATAATCCATTTCAAAAGGAACAATGATGCCACATGTGTATTCGTGCTTTCTATATTTTGCAAACGCGTCTTTTTTGAATTGTGCTCACGAGCTTTTCATTGATTGACAAAGCCATTTGAGAGAGAGAGTACAAGACAGCTGCCCCGCTGCCATAAGGGACCATAACTCTAACTCGTTGTCTCAACGTGCTACATCAAGAGCCGGTGAGAAACCCGCATTTAAAACAGCTCCCGTGGATAATTTAGAACGTCAATCGTCTGTTATTAAGAACCCTTGGGTCCTTGTGTATCAACAAAACTCAAGTCTGTCACGGGGAAACGTCAGATACAGTTGAGTCGTGAACGGGTAGATAGAAAATAATCATCAAGCGGTTAACATCTACAGTATTGAAAGAGGTCCAAGGAGTCATGGGCGATGAAATGCTCAGCGTCTTTTACAACGGAGATATTTTTGGAAGCAATGGCGCTTTGACAGAGAACAGTATTGAAGCTTTGAACAGTGGCTGGTCGGACTGCACTGAATTTCACTTGTTCCGTGACTACTTTGGATTAATCCATTTGGTCCAAAACACGACACTTTGCGACGAGGACAGCACCGAATATGAGAAGTTTTACAAGTTCACGTATAATCGAAAGCGTGGAGACAGCATTGGCTCTGATCGCGATTCCATTTCAAGCTCGGGATCAAGCGGAGGGAGCACAGAATTTGAGATGAAACTGAGTTCTCATTTCACGTCCAAAGCTGTTGGTTCCTCAATTGCACCAAGCACTCTCTCTAACAGGTCTCTATCGAATCTCAAACGAACTGACATTGATACTGCGGCCAGAAACCGAAAAAACCGCGAAAACAAGAAAAATCGAAATGCCAACGTCTGCGTATTTTGCAGAAATAATGGAGAGACTAAGAAAGTTTATTCAAGTCATGTTCTTAAGGATGCCGAAGGCCACACAACATGTCCAATTTTACGGGCTTACACTTGCCCGCTCTGCAAAGCATCGGGGAATGAGTCTCACACTATCAAGTATTGTCCAAGAAACAAGAATGGTAGCAAACTTCAAGCCAAAGTCTAAATAAGCAGGACAATTTGTGTATCTTTTCCCCCCTCTCTGTAGAAATATTTATTTATTTGCGATTTTTCTCCATTAGTGATATATTTGCATCTTAAAATGTTTTCAGACCTCCCTCCGCAATGCGAGGTGTGAATCAGTAAAACGAAAAAGAAACAAGAACTTCATTAGCAACTACCGCGACCATTAGAAACTTTGGATGTTGGCTGTATGCAGCAATTGTTAAAGAATACATAATCAATTTTGTATAGAACTCCTTTTTCATGATCAAATATTCAATAATGATTGATCGTGGTGCCTTTTTCTCTTTTCAAAGAATGGCAAATTGATCGGAGTCTCCGTAAGGCAAATAGCCTTAATATCTATTTAATATTCTGTCCTAGATTTCTCTCCAAATATACGAATCTTCTAAGCAAACAGCATTGAAATGATTATAAATATAAATATATTCCAAATATAAGATTATCAAATATACTTCGCAGCTAATATCAAATCCTAAGGATTGAAGGAAAAAATTATAAAATCGTGTAAATATTCTTCGAATTAGAAAGATATACGTAGCTTAGAAAAACCAATATGACAGTTCACTGTCTTTTAAGAAATCTTTTGAAAATAGCAATTGTCCATTTGAATTATTGGCGAATTAAAAAATTCACAGTCTATCGATATGGATAGATGGAAATGTACATAGAAATACAAAACGCCCGTTTTTAAATGAAATCTGCTTTGAGAGGCTACAGCAGTTGTTTTTATTTCACTGTACTTCGGTCTGCAGTGATTGTAATGATATAACATCATTCAGACTAAGTGAGTCGAATATATTATGCATTCGTTCTATCTTCTATTGTATGAAATAAATATCATTAAATACATCAGAATTACTTTGTTTTGTAGTCTCTTTTTGTCCATCTTTTCTAAATTCTGCAATTGTTCCGTTTGCGTGCGAGCTAGTTGAAAACACGCGCTGTTCCAAGATTGACAGCCGCATGCAGAACTACAGCATTCATTCACAAGACAAACAGATTTGCACTGTTAAATGGCTTGTATTTGTCTTTTAGCTGTTTGAACACTGTTTTCAATGAATTTTTGACTTTGAGTTCACCAGAGATATTTATTCAAAAGGGGGTTTTCGCCTTAGGCTTTCTCACCAGGAGAAATGCGATAATTGAAACGCGAAAAGAACATGTTTCTAAGTGATAGATTTTGAAATCAAATTTTCAGTTCATAAATCGTAGACACGCAGTTTCTATGCGAGATATCCAAAGCTATTTTAGTCGATTTTAACTTGATATTCAGGCGATACGTTGAAGATCCCCCCAAACCTTCTCGATTAAGCGCCGTTGTTTTTGTCTGCCAAAAAATACTCTAAATCTTGGATTGATAAGTACTTCTCTATTAGATCATATTTTCAAATCGTTGGAATCGAAAAGGAAAGACCCGAGGCAAAAATATGTTCAGTTGGAGCAATTTTCATGGTTTTCACTCGGAATTAGCTAGTAATATTCTGGCTCTACGGTGGTATACAGGGATTATTCGAGAATCAAGTGTTATCGAATTTCATATCCTTTTCTTCGGTATTCATTTTTCATTTTTCTCCGATTATACATTTTGTACCAAACAGCAAAACAAGTGTAAAAATGGCAAGCATAATACGTCAAACTTTTTAATTCTATTTTATTTACACTTTAGTTTATCGAGTGCTAATAAAAAGAGCAATCGACTGATATTCCGAGTTTAGAAATTTCTGGCGACTGCGCCAACAAAAATCAAAAAATCCCAGAACCCAATTCAAAGAATCGCACTGGAAATTCTATTATTAATAAGCTATTTCGGAAGAGGTGTTGTTTGTGTATATTTGTTATCTAAATTATTTCTATCAACTAGAGTTGCTCTATTCCTCTAGAAAAACGATGTCACTCAAAGTGATAAGAGCAACATGCTCCTTGAGTTATCGCCAGTTCATCAGCTATTCGTGGCCAAACAACAGAGGCAAAATATATCGAAGAACTTAAGATCCAACTTGATTGGATGTCTAATTGAAAACGGAAGTCCACAGCAAATGGAAGGAGAAAAGCACTAAAGAATAACACCCAAAGAGCGAGAGCTTTTAGAAATATAAAACTGATGAGCATATATATATTTATTTCGCTCGGTGGTGATCAAGTGGAGTATCGATCATAAGGTTTTTCAAGGAACTTTTATTCGGTGCTGGATTATTTCTTAAAATAGAATTTGTTTGATGGATTATCTAGAGTGTTTTGTCTCCTCAAGTTTTGCAGTGACTTCTTTTTAGTGCTCTGACGAAAATAGCTAGCTCATTCAAACCCAAGTTGTAGTTTAGTTGATGTAGCTTTCATTGCCAATTGCAAACACGCAGAAATTGTGCACATTATGACCAAATATTTGTCATGTACCACAGACTAGTCCAGCAATATATATAGACTTTGTTTTTCCTCGCTTTATCATTTATCAAGATTCGGTTTGACAAGACACGGGAAAAATCGAAAGCATGCATTACCTTCAATGAACAGTATACAAATCAACTTCATTTTCTTTCACTGTTTTTTTTTTTAGATTTCATGACCTTGAATTTTAGATTGATTATATTAGTTTGTCATCCTGTTATAGAATAGGAATTGATTCTACTTATTCATATGGCGACTTGCGTTCAGCTTGATGGATATGTTTTAGATTTCCATATGCATCAGAATTTTATAATTTTTGCTTGTGTTGTTATTAAGATAAACAAGTCAACACAATCCTGCTTTTCACTCTGGATTTTATCGCTTTGTGTAAATTTGATTTCTTTTTGGGTGCAAACTGCTAAGAATTTTACGTCTGTTTGTTTATTTTTGTGTTTTTAAACTAATGATTTCGTTAAGTCTTTTATTATTATAACTTCTGCCTGTTTCTTTTCTCGATACTCCCTTTATCGGCAACAAAACTGAAACTGTTTCTTGATTAAGCTTCGATTTGCCTTTCAGTTCCACAACACTCAGAAATCCCCAAGCTCAATTTATCGTCTGCACAACTTCCTGTACTTCGGGGAATATTTTTCTCCATCAAATTACGAGTGGTTTACCAATGAACCCCTGCCCTACCGGGTGCGTCTACAAGAAGCCATTGCCGCTGGTTTTGTTTTAATGACTTCAATCTTCCCAAGACCCCCAGGCGTGCGACTAGATCTTGACCCTAATGTCAGTACTAGAGCTAAGAGTCTATAGCTGTCCAACTCGACAGCGACTCAAAGGCCTTTTTATCGTCAATAACTCTTCTTCAAATGAAGGTCATTCATTTGTCCTTAGCTAGTAATGTTTCCTGTCTCAAGCATTTAGCATTATGCATATGCAGTGGTTATGGTGTAAACATGTCCAGCTTAAAAAATCGAATTCGTCATGTGCGAAGTGTTTCCCATGGCATCGACATTTCTCTTTTTTTCTCAACCTAACGATCAGTTACCTCGCGTTTTTTTTTTTTCCGAAAAAGATTGTAGTTAATGTCTGCTTTCATAAGCATCTAGCAGTATACATATTAAATTGTTATCAAAGCTTTGAAGTCGTCATGCGCACTGCGTTTCGATTGACATAAAAATTCCTCCTTTTTCTCGACCTAATAATGATCAGTTACCTCGAATCATTTTTCATCTACCCGAAAAAAGACTCTTGCTGTTTCCCGTTTTAACATCTAACAGTACAATTTTTATGGTGTAAACAACTCTGACTTTGAAATCGATATGTGCACATCGCTTCCATGCCCTACATTTTATTTTATTTAATTTTATTTTTTAATTTTATTTTTATTTCATTTAACAACAACAACAAGAACTTTGTTCATTACCAGAACAGTTCAGTTTGCATATACTACATGGTGCATAATTAAAATAATTTTCATTTTATTTTGTCTCAACCTAACAATTCCAACTGACCCTACATTTTATTTTATTTTATTTTATCTTATTTTATTTTATCTTATATTTCATTTTATTTCATTTCATTTTATTTCATTTTATTCTTATTATATTTATAATTTATTTTATTTTGCCTCAACCTAACAATTCCAATGCCCTACATTTCATTTCATTTCATTTCATTTCATTTCATTTCATTTCATTTCATTTCATTTCATTTCATTTCATTTCATTTCATTTCATTTCATTTCATTTCATTTCATTTCATTTCATTTCATTTCATTTCATTTTTTGTTATTGTTGTTTTTTCTCAACCTAATAATCAGTTGCCTAGGCTAACATTTAAAATCAAAGATTTGTATCAATAAAATGATCTGGCGTCGCATTCAAAACAAGGGTAATTTTTTTGTGAGAAGTCGTCATATCAAATTTCATTTTATGGTAATTATTTTGGAGCCACAATTTCCAAATCTTGCAATATATGTCTCAGTGATGAGCTGACACCGCAAAGTACTGATTCATTTCTGCGTGAGAGGAACTATTTTTGTCTATTTTGCTGCTAAGTTAAAGTTCTTCTGGGAGCCAAAGCTGAAAGCAGATTTCCAAATCTTCAGTAATGTTGTTCTCAGCAATGTCAAAGCGTCGTCAAAATAGAAGCCTTTTAGGAAACTTTCTTGACAACGTTAAGAGACGTCGAAGCTAAACAGCTTTGTAGTGTGGCAAAGTTATAGTGTTTTATAGTTTAAATGAAGAAACTTCAGCTTGATGCAAGTGAGTGCGGGGCTGGAGTTATCTGCACTTGAGTGGGCTGGCATGAAAATAGAAATCTTATAAACTCCCACATCGCACGCGTATTACCATGCGATGCATGCTTAGTGCTGCTGCTGATGCAATAGTCGGCGATTTGAGACTTCAATTAAAGATTACGGCAGTTTTTGAACTGGTTTCAAATTAAAATAAAAAACAAACGATCGCGGTAAGGCGCGGTTACCAAATGACGGCCACCTTTTGCGCGGAAGCGAAGAACTGAAAGAAAAACATAATCTTAAAAACAACCGATCTTATACTTTTGTAGTAACGATTTCGAATTCAAAGTTTGTGTGTGTTATCTCGAAAGTCTAACCCATTGATGTAAAAGTGTTATTTTTTTACTTCCGTCTTCCCTTGAGCCCCATCATAAGAAAGAACTTGGATTTGGAGAGATACAGCCGCTAGCGCAATGCTAGCTGTCATTGTTATCTTTTTGTCCACTGTTATACTTTAATGTTTCCGCACACGGGGTCAACCTTAAGGTGTTACACGGTGCCATGTTTTTCTGCAACTTATTTCGCACTGGCCTTTCGAAACAAGTCAGTCAAGTTGCAGAACAAACCATTGCAAGAGCGTGCTGCAATGGATTTCTCGCAATGATTTTGCGCGATGCAAGGTGTTACAGCGGCACCAAGAAGGCTCGTGTGCAACTTGTTTCGCGACGCGACGCCATTGTGAGACGATTTGCAGAAAAAATGCACCGTGTTTCAGTACCTAGAACTGGAGTCTCTCTCTACTCGAGCTGACTTGGGGATGTGTGTGCCCTATTATTGTATATTCAAGACGGAGCTATCATTGAAAGCATATCGTGAATAATAAAGACTTGGTCATAATGCAGCGAACTATATTAACTGTGGGGCATTGTTGTTGTGTTTGCTAGAGACCTCAAGGAGACTTGGGACTTAAGGAGTGTAGTGCTAGTCCAAGCAACATGGTGTGACCTCCGCGGTCGAGATATATAGCTTGTCGAGATATCATTGTGTTTGCAATTGAGCGGAAACTTATGACATGGAACATGTGTTCGTGTACCGAGATAACATTGTTTTTCAGTTTTACACTGACCAATGTCTTCTAGCGCTTGCGAACTTATTGGGGACACTGCGGTACTAGAGCGGTTTTCGTATGAGTGGGAAACTGACCGTAGCAGTTACGGTCAATGCACGGAACGGTTACGGCAGGAATTTCGAATCTTTTATAGACATTACGGTATACTGACACGGTCACGGTACGGTACGGTCAGTTTCCCACTCATACGCGTAAAAAAATCGAAAATCGCTCTATCGCATAACACTATACCACTACATTCTAGATTCTATGTACACAACTCTCCGCTCACTAGCTCGTTAAGCTTTTACTAAGGGAGGAAAATTGGAGGATCCGGAGAAAAAAACGTGGATATCCCACTTGTCACTTGTATTTTCTCTTGTCAAAAGGCTCGTGAGTATACTAGAAAATACAAGTGACTCGTGGGGTATGCCACGAGAAACTATTAAATAACTGTAGTATGCATACTTTGATTGTGAAAAAGGTACCCCTTCCATATACATCCAGCGTGAAAAGATAAACTTTTCCAGACGAAGCCTTCCCGTATAGTATGGTACTTCCCGTATATAGTTGGTTGATTGTATGAAGCACTCCCTCCCCACCCCGGGTGGTAGAATGCAGGAAAAAAATTATCAAAAGATCTTTAGATCTTTGATTACTGATTGAGGCACTTTGCAATACAATTGGCATCTCTAAGTAGAGACATTCAAGCGATGATAAAGTAGGACTTGAACCAGTAAACACTTAACGTTGTTGTTAATAATATCCAGTAAACATCTGCTTACTGCACTTGGGATATTTGAGTTAAGACGTTAAGTTTTGACTTTTTTTTCCCCCCGGCTCGTTGCCATCTTGAATTTTTCTCAAAATTCAAGCTCGAGTTGATGAATTGCTGCAGTTTACACACACAAAACACTAACTGGGGACACTATTTAAGATACTAAAATAATATATTGACATATTAATTGTTTAGTATTTTTACTCATTTACCAATCCGATCGCAAATCCATCCATCCATCCCGCCATCCATCCCGGATCTATTCATCCATTCATTCATTTATCCATTCGTCCATATTACCATTCATTCATTCATCAATTCATTTAATCGTTTACTCACTCACTCATTCATCCATTCATCCATTCATCCATTCATCCACTCATCCATTCATCCATTCATCCATTCATCCATCCATTCATTCATTCACAATTTATCTTTCTATCTCTCATTTAGTTTCATTCAATGCAAAGTTATATTTCAATTTCCTCATAAAATTTTCTTCATTTTCCAAGTTACCTTAACTGAAACATAAACCACTATAAAAAGACTGTTCAGTTGAAAACAACAGTGCATTTAACACTTAAGCGCACTCAAACTAATTGACCAATCAATTAAACAGAATGGATAGCTGTAGCTCATTTAATTGAGTGGAAATGGGTTTTGTATTCTCAACGGAAAAATGCCCGTTTAAAACTATATCTTCTGTAGCATTTTTTCCCATGAAAAGCTTTTAGCGTCACCTGTAAAAGAGCAGCTAAATACTCCTGGATGAGACAAATTTTCCCTGCAAGGGTCGAATCTCCTAGCGTTTTGATCCTTTTACTGCTATCGAAGCCTCCTTCCGCTCTAGAAACCTTTTAGCGTTTTTCACTTCGCAGCTGTGGGCAATCTTTGTAAACGTCTTGATGGCCACCGTGATGAGTTTGGCTGCACCATGCACAGCGAAGTCTTGCTATGCAACTTAATTGTCAATGTGTTCCATCAGGCCTCAAAATTAGCAGTTGCAAATTTGCTCCAGAGATATCTGAGCTTGAGATGAATTTATATAGGGTTAACCTCCATTTTTAGAAAGACCTATAGAATAAAAAATCGATTTCTGCGTTGTTTGACTTATTGCCAACAAGTTATGTTTATCTGGCTGGTATTTTGGAATCATTTACCTTGACTCAAGGCTAACGCTTGCGTTTGTGCGTCTGTTGTCTTATTGTGCAGCGGTAACATCAAACTCAATATGGGCTCTTCGGCACCAGACCTCAATAGTTATTGTTTATAAAAATTTGGCCTGGCAGCTCGTTTACCCTTCTTTAATTTGACGTCTTTTTCGAGATTTAATTCACTCAGTGAGCGGTAGCCGACAACTCGATGGTAAACGATTGTAACTCGAGTAGCCCTTTTTGTGTACGATTTGAATTTCGACGTTATCTTCGGTCGAAAATAATTCTGTTTAAACCAACAACTTTTATCAGTTCTTCTCTTTGAAATTGTTTCTTTACTTACATGAACTCGTACTCAGGCCCTTCAATATACAGGAAGTGCTCGGACTTACGAAGGCGTTTTATCAAAATTTAGACAAATTAAGCCGAGCGGAAATTTGAAAATGTTGTTGATAAAAAAACGTTGTGTGTTTTGATTAAGGTAAGTGAAGCCTTTATTTAACCCTGTTTTAATGAAAGTAATAAAAAAGCCAATAAACTTGCGGCCCGGTGACTTCATACAAAATGAATTTTTATTCGGTATGTATTTTGCAAATCCCCAATCAAAACTAATGTTAGTTTTAACAATTGGAGTCTGCACTCGATATTCAGTACGGTCGCCTCTATAATACGAATACCTCTTTAATACGACCACCTCTATACTACGGACACTTCTATATAAAGTATATTGATACCAGAGAGGCTCCGTTAGGATTTTGATTGCACTGAAAGTCACATAAGTTGATTATTTGAGTATTTTGAAAACATCAGCTGTATAAGCTCTTTTTTGTTTGATATTTGCCCCGAACATAACATGTCCAAATTATACAATCAAAGACTCCCTTGGTTAGTTTGAGCGCGCGCAAGTAACTAGGCTCAGGTTTCAGCCGTCGGGGTTTCGTGCGCAAGCGATATATACTCTCCCCCGTATCGCGGGCGCACAAAACCCCGACGGCTGAAATCTGAGCCTAGCTAGTAACTTACTAGCGCTGTTTTTAGTTGCTGGCAATCAATGACAAAACATTCATTTTAGCGCGCGCAACTGAAAGACGGACAGTGAGCATAGGTAGTTTTGGTATGACTGTGAAAACGGCACCGCACGGTCACGGCATGGTTAATACGTTACGGCAGGAATTTCAAATGTTTTTATAGATATCACGGCACTGACACGGTTACGGCACCGCGCCGTCCGTTTCTCACTCATACGAAATCCGCTGATTTGCGTAGGTTGAGCAGCGGGCCGCGGGCACGCAATGGAACAAATGTTGGCGCGCATGGTTTTCTTCCTTTGTTTTTTTCCTTTATTAATTTTGTCCGTTTATGGAGATAGGGCGCCAGCGAAGAACTGCACTTTTATCGAAGAATCTTGACATACAAAGAGATAACTTGTAGTTACATACATACATTTGCTGTGAATAAAAGCCCACTTGTAATCTAATATTTAGCTTGGGCTCCCTGTAAGTAAATCACATCTGATCGAACCGCAGACAATTATTTCATTCATTTATTTTCGTACTTTTTTATAGATTTTTTCAAAAGAAATAGGTGGGCTCCCTGTGTGTAGACTTTGCAAACAACGTCAAAAGTCTCAATTGCTATGACGTCATGATTGATGTCATTTGCTTTTATTGTAGTTGTTATAATTTCTAAAATGATTTGTAAATACTAATTTTTACATCTAGCGTATCACCAAGGTTTTCTATCCAAGGTTTTCTGCTACTTTGTACTAAATCTAGTTTATATATAATATGCTGAAAAGATTTGAAGAGAAATAATTGATGATGTCACTCACAGTTAACTTATTCAAAATTGTTTACAGTTTCATTAGTTTCAAAATTCAAGTGGCCACAATCAAGCAATGCACCACAAGTTACAATTTTCAAAACCTCAAGTCGGTCAGTTTGACTTCCATCAATTATGATCAAAATAGCAAACATTGATCTCAAAGCTCTCTATTAAAATACCTACCAAATGATCTAATATGATTTTGAATGTGATTTTGTAATGATAATAATAATGATCTTCTGTATTTCTTCAGTTATGATTTCTAATTTTGATTGACAAAAGTAAAATCAATAAACTGCAGCAGGCTGTTTGGCTATCTGATTTTCGCATGATTTTGAAAATTGCAGTAAAATACCTCTCATCATTGATTAACTGAAAGATCAATAATTGCTGACTCCTTTGAAAGATGCTTCTTCGGTATACAAAGAGCTAGAAACGAACGGGAACGAGTGCCAGTCAACAACACGTACAACAAGTCAGTTAGATGCAAGAATCAATCTTTGTAAACCCCAAACATCAAAGCAACACCATATAAATCACCCTTCTTGACGCTCGACGAAGCAAAACTATCATAACTTTGATTCCACAAACATCGGCTTGCGACCCGCATCTCTTGTCCATTCATCGACCCAAAATACACTACACAAACCAACTTATAGCGTTCATAGTTCAACCATTTGACTTTCTGTTTGATGTCCTCGCACACAGAAACACTTAACGCTTTACATTTTGCTGCTTCGTAATGGTCCATTCCTTCTACTGCTTCCTCTAAAACTTCACTCATGATTTTCTTCACCACGTGTGGAGCAAATTTTTTGTTTTCTTGAGGTTCCGTCCGGTATGTCGGTTGCAATTGTTGCGCGCTGAATTTACGACCTCTTTGAGCTTGAAGCTCAGTGATGTCGTTGATAGATTTGGGAACATAGGTCGAGGACAGTTTTCGTGGTGTGGCATGGAAGTACGGGTTAGACACGGAAGGTTTTCGCCTCGTATCCTTCTGAGGGCTCCAGTTATCTGCTGAAGTTACCGATGAGCTTCTTGTTCTGTCAGAAAGATTGACAGTCGACGAAGACCTTCGACTTCTTGGCGTTCCCTCCATTTCAGGCAAGTGCTTGCTGACAACTAGTTTGGGTGCCTCCATAGCTGCAAATTCACTCGAACTTTTGCACTCAAACGACAATAAAAACTGATAATACGGCTTTCACTAAATTTCTAAATTTCAAGCGCCGAATTATTCAAACTGTAAAGAAACAGTTTGGTGGCTTTTTGACACGGGGAAGGTGTTCAGCAAGTGCTGTAGTCTGTAGCTCAGTTCTAGCTCGTCTTCAAGGCAAACGTTTTGTAGATTGTTTTACAGTCTTTGACTTCCTACAGGAACGTGTTAAAGTTATGTTGCCAAGACGATGGACAATACACAAACTTGAGTGTATAAATTGTTTGCTCAAGAATGTTTACTCAATGTAATTTATGCCAAAACTTCAGCAAATTGTTTAACTTTTTTTGACAGAAAGTCTCTTCAATTCAAATTTACTGCATTTCAGTTTGTAGTTAACGCAAATAAGAACCTACACAGCCCAGCATTCAGCCATTCAAAGATTAATTGTTATGTTCATTTGCTCAATTAGTGAATTTTTTTCTAAGCGAAAATGCCCTTTTGCTAATTGACCGGAGTTTCAGCCAATTAGTGAAAAAAGAGCTATTCAGTTTTTAAGCTAAAAATTGTTATGTTAAACAATGCCCCCTAAGCTTGCTTTTTGAGATGGGAACAAAACAAAGTTGCCAGCTATGATTTACTAGGATTAAATTCAAAACAAAAGAGATTTAAATAGAATCATTGAACCATGCATGCATATTTTCATCCTTTAGCCCTTCAGTAATGGACGTTCCATGGCCTTTCGGATGGCTCATGTCATTCGTTGTTACTCGATTGTGAAGGCGAGGGCGTATGGCAGGCCAGGCTTTTGAAATCAGGCTTGCAAGGCGTTATATTGAAGCTGAGAAATCATGTGCTCAAGTGTTGAGATGTGGGTTTTTTCTAGTCTAAATGAGTGCGCTCTATCCTCGGAAATATTTTGCCGCTCGCACAAAACACAGAAAGATTTTGCAGTGAACTTGTTCGAAACGAGTAATGAAAACC
This sequence comes from Telmatactis stephensoni, assembly GCA_029948255.1. NCBI lineage: Eukaryota > Metazoa > Cnidaria > Anthozoa > Actiniaria > Isophelliidae > Telmatactis > Telmatactis stephensoni. The sequence continues at coordinate 60,600 of JALIZF010000750.1, forward strand.
AGTTTGACTCAAACGGATTCAAAAACATTAAATAAATAGATAAAAAATCAGCGCTAAGTAGGATGTTAATCCATGACCTTTAGATCGCTGCTCTGCTCCATATGAGCTATGCAGGCCCTGCAAAAATGCGAATATAACGGCGGTTCGCTAACTTTTCGCACAATATATTATTACGTTATAAATTGCAGAACTTATGTTGTTCGTAGTACCACTGCACGCACAGCAAATTTTCTTCGTTGCATGAAATAGAAAGAAAACTGATTTACTGCTTGCGCGCGAAGAGATATACTGAATATCATGATTACAACGCAACCTGAAGCCAAAAGTTGAGCGATTTTGTTGCCCATGCATGGGATATTCCTGTCATTCATTTTGACGTTGAGGAATATGGAATACATGTACGGCTTGGGATACTGGTTTTCATTCGATGAAATCATCCTCAGGCACTATACGAAACGAAAGGAGTTACCAGAAAATATGGCCTTCTCTCAACTGATATCCGCGCGCACCGTAGATCAAGAAATCGAATGTTCAATCGATGTTCAAATGTTCTGGTAGCTTTCAAATCTTTATATGTATCACCACTTCTTTCCCTTGTACAACAGTCAGACTTCATCATCATCATCAGTCACATCATACTGATGCCAGCCAAGTCGAATGGGTGGATTAACCCCGGAGCAAGCGTGCCATAGCTGATTTAATAATTAAGATCGTTTTATACTTATTTTAACTGGCCAAGGCTGTACGGTGTACGGACTGAGACTCTGCTAACCGACTTTCGTGTCCACTTTAGCGGTGTTGCACACAAAGACGTCGGCTTTACTCAGGCTAACGTCGGCTTGCTTTTTCAAACCTTTGTTTGGCAATTCGGCAGTACCAAAGGTTACGGTACGTTTACGCAATGACGCATCTTACACAAATCCTATTCATAAACGTGTCGTATTTTGGGCGCCTAGACATGCGTTTATACTGCAACCCGTGTCAGCGAACTGAATTCTACATACTACGAACGCACGAATTGGAATATACTTCAACAAAGATATCTTGTCGGTGACGATTTACGTGACGATTTACGGTAGTTTGGATACGTAATTGCAGTGACACAAAAGAAAACCGTAATGTCGGCAATGTAAATCACGAAATCGAAAAAGTTTGAACGCTATAATCTTCAACTTTTCTTAGTTTAAAATCCAACCAGAATAAAAAAATGTGCATGGATCGACTGAAACTATTACGGCCTACGTATCGGGAAGGCTATTTCCGCACGCAATCGTAACGTGCATATCTAGGCGTACGTGCTCGAAAGCCCTGAAAATCTACTTCGGCTATTGACACAACGGAAACGTAACCACTATAGCAACTAATGTTTGTGTCTAAGATAGGCCAAAGTTTTAACCAAAAAAACAACGCAATTTTATATCAACCGTGAAGCTGGATTGAAGCATTGTGTTTTAAAAACAAATATACATCACTACATTATCTCATGTCACTTCAAATTACGCTTTTAATTCATTAGCTTAATTCAGAAAACAAAAGCTTTGGGCGTAATCATATGTATAAGAAGTCCCACGGGACTCTTTTAGCGTTTGCGCGTAATTAGACCAGATTGTTGATCACTTTAGCAAAGTGGCTTGACAGACATTGTAAACAAGCTCTCGAAGAGAAAAGTGGTCGAAAATATTTTGCTGCAATCTTTACAGCAACTTTAAACATGATGACAGCTGTTCAGAAAAGAAGCATTCTTCTACCAGGAAAAAGTATGCGAAAAAGTGGCTACATCAACTTAAAAGAAAACTCGAATCTGAAGACGGAATTGTCCGAACTCTGCGAAAACGATGAGATCTCGGATTCAAACAGTGTTATGGAAATGCTTGTGAACAAGCGAAGAGTTATCTACGAGAACACCTACAAAATGGCACCAGACATTCTTTTCCCTGTCAAAGAAGTCGAGAGAACAATTCACAAAGTTTTGGAGGAGAGTTTAACGAAAGAGATCTACGACTTAAACAAAAGTCGCGAACTATGCAAAAAGATTTCTCAGACGATCAAGGACAGAGTGAAAGAGCTGCAAGTTTTGGGGTACAAACTAGTTGTTGTAGTTCATGTTGGTGAGAAGAAAGGACAGAGTATCAAGATCGCAAGTCAGTGTCTGTGGAACCAAGACTTTGATACGTACGCAACAGCCAGCTTTTTTAACCACTCACTTTTCGCCGAGGCCACAGTATTTGGTATTTACTTTGAGTAACTATCAGTACGTACGTAAAAACAAGCTTGACACTATAGCTGTTCCTTGTTAGTAACAGCTTGCGTAATGAATGACATTTTTACAAAAAAAATTACCACGGCGTTTTCAGTTTAATTGTCTGATAGCTTACGTAAAACCAAGCTAACGTACGCTACATAAGCCTTTGCGTACAACTAGTTTGGGTAATCAAAACATATACCACGATGTTTTCAGTTTAATTGTCTGATATATAGGTTACGTAAAACGAAGCTAACGAACGCGCGCAATATACTAAACCTTTGCGTACAACTAGTTTGATATTAGTAATAATCAAAACATACTACGCCGCCGGATGTTTTCAGTTTAATTGTCTGATATCACTACGTAAAGCCAAGCTAACGTATGCAACATAACCCCTTGCGTACAACTAGTTTTTATTTTAATTAGATTTATTGAGTACAACCCAAAGGGGTGAGTACGAACGGGACTTAATGTCCCATGCGAGGTACCACCCTAGTTTGTATGATTCTGAATCAAATACTATTGTACGCAAGGGTTATGTTGCGTACGTTAGCTTGGCTTTACGTATGATATCAGACAATTAAACTGAAAACATCGTAGTATGTTTTGATTATTACTCGAGGTGACCTCGAGCAAACCACGCGAAAACAACAAGATATCTACGCAATACTGATATAGCTAGTACAGGCTGGCCCCTTGAGAGTTAAAGAAACTCGGCCGGAAAATAATTCTGTTCACTTCCTCGGTTATTTACCGCTAGTGTCCATACCGCTACAACTGGTAAAATATATCATTGTATAGTAAATGTAAATCGATTAACATCTAAGTTAACAATAAAATTATTTCAAAACGAAGTCTTCACATTTTGCATTGTTTGAATTCAGCATTATCTCTCAATTCTTTGCGCTAAATTTCTTTTGGGCAATTTCAACTAAGAGTAATGACATTAGTCTCAGTCTGCAGAAAATTCTTATCAGCAATCCTGTAACATGACCGTAAAAAATGTGAGCCTACAACATCACTGACGATTCGAGCCTTTGCCTTCAGTCGGTGTAAATGATCAACTCCAACGAAGGATCAAGGCTGGAATCGGCGGTACTCAGTGTAACATGGTGTTGCAGATTTCCATTCATTCCTAATTGTCTCTATACACGGACGCAGCCCAAATTAGTTCACTCACTAGTTTCCGTTTGTACTAAAGAAGGATAGACTGGGCCGGGAACACTGCAAGGACCAGTCTCAAACGTGGAGAGACGAGGGGGAGAGAAGCGCTCTAGGGGCAACGCCCTATATAGCAATGTCAGTGATAGGGGTACATTGTATTTCAATAATGGTATAATGAAGGGTTCCGAAGTCGAGGCGGCAACACACTTTGTTTGGTAACCCTTCCCTTGCGATAGGGTCTTAATGTGGTAGTAATTAACTTGTGATGGCTGACAGTTAAAAACTCGCCTATATGACATTTGACGCCCGGGTTAAAGTTTTACGAAGATTTTAATTCGACGGTTGATGGTAAAATATTAGGGCGTTCGACAGTTGATGGTTAACCGAGGGTCTCGATGGGTGTAGGTTTAATTGACAGTTAAAAATTCGTCTTTTTTTTTGGAGGGCTACTTACCTAGGCTGAGCTCCCGCTTGACCCGATATAGCATGCTCTTCCATTGCTTCCTATCCATCATGAACTTTCCTGACCTTATCCACTTCTATTTACGATCTCAGTCTGTCTGTCGACTGTCTCTATGTCTTGTATATATACTTATTCATATCTCTATAACCTCTATTTCAATTTCTATTCTATTCTATGCTATGCTATGCTATGCTATGCTATGCTATGCTATGCTATGCTATGCTATGCTATGCTATGCTATGCTATGCTATGCTATGCTATGCTATGCTATGCTATGCTATGCTATGCTATGCTATGCTATGCTACATCTGATATAATTTCGTGGATAAATAAAGTTCATTCATTCGTGCGTTCTTTCTGTCTGTCTGTTTGCCTGTCTGTCTTTCCGCTGTCTGTCTTTCATGGCTCAGCACTTCGACACGAGTAAGACCGCTGCCTATTTATCGTAGGCGTTCGAGGACGGTGATTCAGACTATCGGCACTTCCCCTTGGTTTACGAGCTAAAGAAAATTTATTGAAAGCTACTGTCACAAACCCAGCCTTCGCAAATCGTCGGAGAACCTCGGCACATGGAGAGCTGCTGTGCGAGCGTACGTGTAGCCGCTGGACAGGTTTTGGAGGCTCAGCTTTGAGGCGGTAAGATGAGGATTGTTGATCTTGAAGAACGCTAAAGAGTTTGGGTAGTTGGACCTTGATGCTTGATTTATACTGTCTTTGAATCTGGGTTGGATTTTCACAGTAGGCTGAATTTATCCATCTTTTAGCTATAGCTTCTTCAGTGACCTGATTGGTAGACCGCAAGACAGTAGGGTTTGACCAATCAGAACAAGTGATCCCCTCATTCTTGCCGTCAAGCAACAATCTCGGACCCAGTGCCTTATAATTAGTCGGTAAATTGAAGGGAGACGTGCCCTGGTGACGAGCTGGAGTAGCGGGATCACAAAGCGTTGATTTTAAAGCAGTACTTTGAGCTAGTGTTGCACGGCATTGTCTTGGGTGAAAGTTAATGGAAGTATTCTTATGTAGAAGATAATTTCCAAGTTTAGCGTTTCCTTTGTTGTTTTGAAACTCTTCAAACCTCCATTCTTCAATTTTTGAGTCTGGGTTCTTATCAGAGAAAGCGTCAGTAAAAACACTGTGCGCAAAATAGCCAACATTCTTTGAGTAATTTCTCAACACTTTGCTCTCTCCATCTTTCATACCTCTACCCAAGTCATTTGCTTTCAAATTACAACGTATAGATGCCTCCGAAGAGTTTTTACAGAAATCCTTGTTTACATCGTTGCTATGGTGACCTTGGTCAACAGTTTTACTCCATTCTTCGGCGTTCATCATCATTTCAAAATCCCTCGCTTGTGGTGAACATTTTCCTTCTTTAAGTAATCTATCCATGCAATGGCGATATCCCAATTTTGCAGCAACAATAAGTGGAGTTTCCCCATTGTTGTTGGCTTGATCCTGACTGCTTATCCTTCGCTTTGTACATTCTGCAAGGATGGCGTCCAAGATCACCATATTGCCTGATTTCACAGCATATTGTAGAACTGAATTCCCCTTATTATCGCGCGCAGAAAGGTTGGCATCTTTCTCATTCAACAATAGTTTAACGATCCGAGGCTTTCCATTCTTGCACGCGTACATCAGTGCTGTCAGACCCTCTTTGTCAGTTGCTCGGGCGCTGGCTCCTTGTCTCAACAACCACTTAACAAGGTTGTAAGCTTTCTCTTCGCGTTCTACTAGACATGCCACCATTAATGTTGTTTGACCATTCTCTCTGTTTTTGTCGTTGACATCGTAGCCTTTCTGGACAAGTAACCTTGCTTGCTGAAAGCGCTGCTCTTTAATAGCGTCTACTAAAGCTGGCATTGTGAAGTTTTCCCTCTCAGCAATCACCCTGTATTGAGCGCCAGGGCAAGTTAGAACAATTGTTGTTAATATAGTCCGATCAGTTACAATATAAACTCGGAAATAACGAATTTACGTGCACTTGATACAAATGCTTGTTAGAATGACAGCTGAAAAACTAAAGCACTAGCCAATTCCCTTCTGCGCGCGCAATCGATCACTTCACTATGAAATTGGCGCTTAATATGAGTAATTAGATTATTATTTTTTATTAAGCTCGCGACGGGACAAGTAGATTGACATCCTCCGATACTGTTACGGCGGTATTGGAGTCAGTTTTGCCGTTTAAACGCTGTTTACGTTATGCTCGCATTAAAGGGACACCTGCCTGATATTCCTGAAGATAAGTTAACATATCTATTAGTATTGTTTCGCAAATGAAAATATTTTGTTCTCGTTATTATGTTAACAATTTACTGCGTGCCGGCTTATTTGTTAGAAAATTGAATTGAAGCTGTGATGAAAATGCATGTGGGGGGCTGCATGCTGAGCCGTCGTGAAATTGTACAGAAGCCGGCTATACGTGGTTAATTTGTTTTCTCATGCTGAGGAATTTTAAGAATAATATCAAAAGAATGTGGGGAATTACTGAGGTGAAATTGCAAAGAAGACGTACCGATTTGTTTCTACATGCTGAGGTATTTTGAGAACAATTTCATTGGAATAGTAGATCAGCTTGAACCGCCGTGAAATTGCAAATAAAAAGGCGCCAATGAAGCCCCGTGCGTGGTATGTTTTTACATGCTGAGGACTTTGAGGTTGGTGAAAGAATTTAATTTCTAATATATACTGGCTTGTATGAAATGAAATTGCACATTATTTTCATAATTCATGACTAGCTTTTCCTCATTAACTAATAAGACTACGTAAAATCCTGGACTGGAAAAAGGATCTTTCAACGTGCGTCTGACTTGAAGTTCTTTTTCATGTTTGTATCTCATTCGCTCTTGTCCACCATCTCTTCAGTCCTACTTTTCCGTCATATATATTTTAAAATGCAACATTCTTTAGTTCAGTTTCATTTGTCCGTTTCTTCAATTCCTCAGGTTCTTTTCTTCTTAAGCTTAAGCTGTCTCTCTGGGGTCTCTCTGTATGCCAGACCATTTCTTTCTTTCTTTCTTTCCTTCCTTCCTTCCTCCCTCCCTCCCTCCCTCCCTCCCTCCCTCCCTCCCTCCCTCCCTCCCTCCCTTCCTTCTTATTTTCTGTCTTTCTTTCTTTTTACTTCCTTCTATCCACTTTCAGGTTTCTTTCTTTCCCTATTTTTAATTCACCCATTTCTTTTTCCTCCCTCTTCTTTAATATTACCCAATGAGTTTTTTATCAGACTTTTGTGTTTTATAATTTATCATAGATCGTAATTTCCCCTCAAACTACTATCTCCGTGCGGTTCTCTTTTTATTCTTCTTCTTCTCTTTCACACGAATAAAAACGTACAAACAGCTCGATAACCTAATCCCACACACTTCCTATCATTAGTATGACCTCAAAAGACAGACAAACAACACAAACAGTAGAGCTACGTTTTCTCGAACATTCTGGCAGTTACCCAATTTTTTTGGTTGGCCAAAATTTCCTTCATAGGGTTGGGTTCAGCATTTTGTTATCAGGAAACACCAGCATATTGGTCGTTCGTCTCGAGATTTTAAGATATCGAGGTACTAAGAACTTCCATGTCCCACTTATACCTGCCTTATCTCAATCCTCAAAGTGGAAAAGATAAAACTAATGTCTTCAATCGCTCGTGACCTTTTCTGATGATCCGTGGGTGGGTTGATAGTTGCTCGAAACTTCAAAACCAATCCTCTATTTACTATTGCGGTTTATGTTGTACTTTTTCATGCTTTTTAGTCACAAAATTGTGCAAAAAGATTCTTGTGATATTTCTTGGAAGAAAGAAATACCAATACCGACTGAGGTGTTTTGCGTTTTCTTGCTGAATTGACCTACGAGAAAGTTCAAGTGCTAATGTTCTGATGTGATATACTTTGCTGCGCGACTACGAAGCTAAACAATGTTTTACTCAGTTATTACGCTGCTTTTTCGCCACAAAAATGCATGTGACATCATTCGAAGTGCTACCTCCTTTGGATTTCTTTCTATCTTTGTGATAAAATCGCCCGGTACTCAGCCATCAAGGACCAAGTCTTAACTTCTCAACTTTATATGCTTGTTTATATAATTACGGACTTACGAATTACTTTCAAAGCTGTTTGGCAGCATATAAGCACGTCTTGTTGACATATAGACTACTAACTCTATTTGGTTCCCGTTGAGTCGCTATAAAAGCTGTTTTGAAACTTTAGGGAAGCAGACTTTAGGTCCACTTATTATTCATATAAAGTAGCAAAGACTATTCCAGATGCAAATATAGTTTCATTTTTGTATGTGTCCATCGCAAAAAAGTCGACCTCAGGTGACCATATACACTGACAGGCGAGATCCATTCCTTTATCTCGTATGGCACCTATGTACACTAGGGCCATTACTTTGTATAGTTTACTGCTCATTTCTTTGATGCTTTTCTCGATTAACTGGCTAATAATTCGGCCTTTTTCGCCACACTCTCGGTGACTATAGTCCATATTCCTGAGCTGCGATTTCAGAGTTTCTTTGATAATTTCTTTAGCTTGTAAACATTGAATGGAGAAATTATGTTTAACTTGGATTTTCGTGACGGTATTTTTGTTGAGTTGTTTCTCTGTCGATGAGATAATTGTATCACTATTTCTTCTTACACGTCCTTCGTTCTGTTCTCTATTTTGTATCGAGTTGACCAAGTTGAAACTATCACCATCCCAAGTGGTCAAACGAGGTGAAAAAGTGATCATGTCAGTTGTGTTTTCTGCTGTTGACTCCACCGGTTTTTCTTCTTGATTACTGGCCTTTAAGTCGAGCACAACGTTAGATAAACGAACCTCAGAAATAAGTTCACTAGGGGCAAAAGCTGTGTAAGCACGACGCTGGAGTTTGGTCGAGTAAACACACCAGTAGCTTTCCCAATTGCAGCAGAAATGGGCTTTGGGAATGAAGACTTTTCCGACATTTTTCTACCGAGGAAACTTCACCCAAATGACATAAGCTTTTTGCAATCTGAAAGTGACATCTCTTAAGTATCACTTTACTAATCACGAAACTTTGATGATCCGATATCTCTGTTGAATTCTACTACCGTCGGTCGTGTTTTGTCGTAGCCGAGCTTTGCTTCGCGTTGGCCGATGTCTCTAGATACTTTTTATAGCTCAACTACAGAAGACTGGGCACTTACGTGCACCAGACAATTATATAAGTAGCTAAACAAAGAAACCGATAATTAATTCTCGGATTAATCAGCTGTCAAAGGGATTAAATAAGACGAAACAAGACTGTTGTTTTTTGACTGACTTCCTCGATAACTGACAAAACAGACGACGTGCATGGATGGAAGAAAGATTGATATATGGTCATGACACAACATTGCCATCTTTTTCCTTTTTTCTGCTTTCTCCATCAATACTTTCAATCCTCTTTAGCCTGGCTAAAGGCTACTTTTTCTCCTGTTAATTTCTTCTTCATCTTTTCGGTATTTTTTCTTTCTCCTTCTTCACTTTATGCATGATCATCATTTTTTGTTTTTAAAATCATTATTGGGTCATTGGGCCACAGTATTTTGTACAGTCACCGAGAGAGTCATGCCAAATCAGAAACTGTAAAATATCCCTATCAAATCAAGTTTTACCTAATATGCATTTTCTCAACAAGTACGTAAATCTCCTTGTGCGCAACCACTTTTATCATATTTGGTAAAAAATTTTGAAAAGTAAAAAGTTGTTTATTTCGGAGGGGAAATCCCAATTTTATTAAACTACCACAAATAAATAAGTTGTGAAAGCTAAAATATGATGGAATGAAAGTATCAAGTTGTTTCTCTTAGTAGCTGATGATAGTGTTGTCAATAAATATCACCCAGTGTCGCAGAGAAGACACTAAGCTTGTCTATTCCTATGGCGGCTTTTATTTCACAAATGAATGAGACCAAGAAAGTGCTCATCAGTAAAAGCTCATCAGCAATATGAACATAGTGTCATACTTAGCCGAAACATGGCCAAAAATTGTGTATGCCATAGAATTAATATCTGGCTTACTTTAATTGAAAATAGTTTAGCTTACTTGTTTACTGCAATATCATCTTTGATTTTCAGTTAGTTTCATCTTTGATAGTTAGTTAGTTAGTTAGTTAGTTAGTTAGTTAGTTAGTTAGTTAGTTAGTTAGTTAGTTAGTTAGTTAGTTAGTTAGTTAGTGAGTGAGTGAGTTAGTTAGTAGTCACAGTTAATTGCTTTTTGTGAATTAATAATAATAATAATAATAATAACAATAATAGTTGTTCTTCTTCTTCTTCTTCTTCTTCTTCTTCTTCTTCTTCTTCTTCTTCTTCTTCTTCTTCTTCTTCTTCTTCTCTTCTTCTTCTTCTTCTTCTTTTTCGTTTTCATCTCAGTTATTTGTTCAGCTCTTGTTTTTGCCGTTCGTATTCTTCTGATATTTCTTGTTCATTAGCTTATTCTAGCGTTCTTCTTGTTCTTATCGATTTTTGTCGTCGATCGTTGTCCTTTTTTCCTTTCACTTTCTTCTTTTCAGTTACTCCAAGTTCAATATTTTTCTTCAGTTTCTTTCCAATCAAAGAATTTTATTTTCTGCAGAACAGTTAAAATTCACTGAAGAAAAATAGCAACATGATAACAGCAACATGACAAATAATAATAGTTTGATAACAAATAATGTTTACTGTTTATTCAATTCCCCCTCAAACTTGTACAATTAAGTACTTCATATTAATAACAATAGTTTGTCTATTACTTTTCAAAGCAAATATAATAAACGACTTTTTAATTAAATAATATTACAATGTAGAGCTAGATACAAGTGCATGTGTCACTTAATAGTTTAAAATATGAATTCATTTCTATTGAAAAAAAAGATGTCTTTGAATGTTTTTTTCGTCTCGTCTGTTCCACAAAACTTGACTACGCTTGCATCGTGTAGACGATCGAAATGCGTTTCAAAATGCGTATCTACAAATAGATCTTTCCATGGAAAAATATCAGTGTTCTCGATTTATGCAAAAGCAAAGTGGATAGTTGCGGCGTAGTAAAAGTCAGTATTTGGGACATAGCTTAAGATTTTCTCTATTTTCGACATCACAAAAAATGCTTGTAAGGTTGAGACCAAAATACTGCTCAATTTCACTCATTCTTCCAAAGTAGCACCAGTGTTCATTCTTTCAGCACTCCAAAAACCGTAGCCACAGCGAACAAGGAGAGATTTCTATACGTCGCAGTAACGAAGTTGTCTTTTCCATGGTTCCATACGAAACGGCTGGCTATCAGCAAACCTGTCCGTC